>OZ018318.1:140899442-141103588 GCA_963969495.1 Ceratothoa steindachneri
ACGATCCACACCCACCACACCATTCTGCAAAAGAAGAAAAGAGATTAGAAATAGGGGAGGGGAGTCGGACAACCAAACTACTACAACCGCAAAAGGCTTCCGACTAATCAATCCCTCAAAAAACAAAGGTAGTTCACTTCTACAACTTCAGGCGAGTTGAGTGGGAACAGCCAACCCTATTTCTATATGACTTCCCCCATCTCATTTGAGCCCCACTTCAAATTTCTAGGGGTTATCTTTGACTCAAAGCTCTCTTGGGTCCCCCGTATAACTGCTTTGAAAAAATTCCTGCCTGAAGAGAATGGACATTCGCTGGACTATGGGTCACAGGTGTACTCTTCAGTATCACCATCAAACCTGGATAAACTCAATTCCATCAGGAACCAGGGCGTGCCTTTTAGCTTTGGGAGCATTCAAATCCTCTCCAATACCTAGTCTTTATGCAGAGAGTGGGATTCTCCCACTGCCCTTAACCGCCTTAACCTTAACCTGCAGTACCTCTTCAGACTGCAACAACTCCCCAATCACCTGTATATGAGTGCACCTACAATATTCACTCGGTAGCCTCATATGACAGGTTCCCTTCACTGACTCGCCCATTTGCCCTTGTGCATGACTGAAGATATGGTCAAACTGAGGGAACTATCAGTAATCCCATATCAGATCCTAAAAATACCCCTATGGCTATTACCACCAGTGTGGTTCTGCAAGGTGTTGGCAGAGGAACCGAAGACCAAGTTCCTACCTTCCGTTCTACGATGCCTCTTCCACGAACATACTGTGGCGCCACAAACCAAGCACCTTTATATACACAGACGGATCGAAATTCCCTGACGGGGTAGGAGCCTCTGCTATCCTCCCCTTCCATCATGTGTCTGTGTGCCTGCCTAGTGCAGCCTCTATCTTCACGGCTGAGCTTGTCGCGATACTGGCCGCATTGTATACCATCGCTTCTTCACCCTCAAGATCATATATCATATTCTCCGATTCCCTCAGCTCTTTAGAAGCCTTAGCCAATCCATTCCCAAATCACCCATTGGTTTCAAAGATACAGGAAGTGGCTTTTTTTTTATGTCCTCGCTCCACAAAATCTTATTTTGTTGGGTACCTAGCCACATAGGTATAAAAGGGAATGAGAGAGCAGACACTGTTGCCAAGACAGCAGCGTCTCTAGGAACGACCACCCCTGCTCCTCTTCCTTTCCGAGATACTGTGCACCATATCCATGAATATGTGGTCAACCAGTGGCAGAGGACAAGGGATGAACTCCCCCAACCAAACTGCATACCATCAAACAGTCAGTTCGCCCTTGGCCACCTACTACTAGAACCCGTACTCAGAATGTTATCCTATGCCCGGCTGAGAATTGGGCATTGTCGCCTAGCACATGGCTTTCTAATGAAAGCCTTCAACAGCCTCCAATGTGCACTCACTGTGGAGTACCAATGTCCGTACTCCACCTATTCACCGAATGCGCACGCTTCCAACCCTAAGGCAAAGACTTTCCCTTTTATTTGCCAAGGGATGCGTTCTCAGCAGGCCCTGAGAAGTATCTCCTTTCTGAGCACGAGAACACCTTTAATAGGAACAAAGTGCTAAAATTTTAGCAGAAACGAATCTACTAAAGGAAATTTAGTATTTTTATCATTTTTAGAATGAGATAGACATGTCTTATTACTTTATTTTGATTTTAATATATTTTTAGGAGACATTTATTTTTCCTATGATTTTACTCCCTTTTATTTTCTATGGTTTTACTCGCTTTTATTCTAGATTTGTAACCATAGTCTATGTTGTTTAACGAATATTTGAAATTTTAACAAACCCTTTTTGAAAATAGCTACGAGTTGGTCCACATTAGACCTACGCAGGATTTGCCTTTTATGTACCATTCATTCATTCACTCCAAAATGAGAGCAGTAAGCGGTACCTTAGGACCTGGAAAGAGGGAAAAAGAAATTATCCCCTGCTCGCTCCTTAGGGGTGTCACATATACCCCCCCACTATATATATATATATACCACCCCTATCCTCACACACGATATTCCCACCAATACACACACCTGGCTTACATCCAGCTCCACTTGTCGTCGTTCACTCGAAACCAACAATTTTCAGGATTTACACTTTATATATATATATTATATATTCTTTTCAACCTATATATTAATCTTCTGCGGGGAAGAGAGAGAAAATCTGTCTTCGTCGGAAGACGGAGGTCTGACACTGCTTCCAAGCAGTTTTTTCCTCTATCCTCCACCGAAAGGGTAAGTTGAGGTGAAAATAAACCTAAACCTACAACAACACATCACAACACTCGTGCTCACCTTCAGTCATCCACCTTTCTCACAACTCAATACACCCAGCTATTTTTGCCTAATTAATATTTTAAAATATAATAGTCTTTATATATAAAAAAGAATAAATACTTTCCCAAAGTCAAAGAGCAGCACACTTTATCAGACTTTAAAGAACACTAATTCACTATATAAATTAACTTAGGTATCTAGCAAGGAGAGCGGTGATCCTAAAAATGTGCACAGTATCACATCCAAACAACAGAGGATACTTTTATATACCAAACAAAGAACAATTACTAAGCAAAAATGTGTTTCTTTCACACAAATAGATAATACTACACAACCAAATCAAACTATCACTTCAAACATGATGAATATCAAATAGGTGAGAGATCTTTAAAGGCAACCTTCTAGTAGAAAACCAGAAAGCATTTTTTTTCAGGGGAAATCAGAGTTTCTTTTTAAAGAATAAATATACTCCTTAATGCTAACATATTTTTTACCCATTTTCGATTGCATGTTTTTTTCTTGGTAGTATTTTTTGTTACAGATTGAAGAATTTGTGAAAGAAGAAGGGCGAAGACCTCGTATCCTCGTTGCCAAAATGGGCCAAGATGGACATGACCGTGGAGCAAAGGTCATTGCCACAGGATTCGCAGATATTGGATTTGATGTTGATGTTGGACCACTTTTCCAAGTAAGTTGAATCCAAGGGGTAGAGTAATAGATGTGGTTTGGGACCTACATTAACTCGTAAGGGGCACGGTGATTTGCTTTTCTGGCCGCCGTGCTGACGGGACTCAGCGCCCTGTCCGGCCCTAGCGTAGCCTCTTCTTTCTGACACCCTTTCTTCTTACCTTACTTCCGCACTTTCCCTACATCCTCGCCCACAACTTTCTCTGGTTGGCCTCTAATTTCACAGGCTAGACGCCGACCAGCTTCCTCCCACCCAACCATCTCAATCGGAGCTGAGGGGGTAGGGCACAATGTCCCTTCACCCCTGAGCTCCGTTTGGCGGGCGGGGGGGGGGTAACAACCTGCTTACCCTCACCCACACCTCCCTCACATGCCTTTTCTCCTTTCAAGATCTATAAATTTTACGCCCAGCCCAAGGGCTACTGCGTGGGTTGATGAACATTTGCGTCCCGTGATGATAATAGGGTCCCCATGAACATATATGAAACTCTGAATTTAATACTTCCCCTTTACCTTCCTCTCACCCATCGCCGGAACCGGCCTCGGGCAGCTCCATAATAGAAAAAGGAGGTCTTACCCCCTATGCTTTCCCAGGGGACTGTCCAAATCTCCGACTGGAGAGGAGGCTTACTCTCTCATAAGCCTACAAGTGCAGGAGACTGCTAAGAAAGCACGCCAGCAGCCCATAATTGACCGCTCCCGGTGTGAGCGGCTCGATAGGGTTAACCCCCTTAGGGGGGCAAGGGATAACAGTGCCCTCCAAAGTCCTGCTGACGTTCATATTGAGTTTACATGGGATCACTGTACGTGCCCCCTCTCTTCCCCGACGGATGCCAGTTCGCCGGCCCAAAACAGGACAAAAGGTACCTCGAAGGAGATCCGCGATGTCTTGGGGGGGGGGGGAGGGGATGGCCACATGGAGGCCCTCCTTGAGATGGACATGGTCCCTGAGGTGACCCAGCCACATAAGGTAGGATATTCCTGGGCTCGGTGCCAAGCATAGAACCCGATTCCTGCCCTGTGAAAGGTTCTGCTCAGACGGCTCGGGACCCCGATGCCTTAGAAGGAGATGAGGGATCTCCTTCCCTGTCTAGTGCCCCTGTGACAGCCAAGCCCTTCTCCATTTCAGAGAAGGATCTTGCTGAGGCCGGTCCATCTGGCCTAGGGGCTCCTGCCGCTG
The DNA here is from genome assembly GCA_963969495.1 of Ceratothoa steindachneri. Taxonomy (NCBI): domain Eukaryota; kingdom Metazoa; phylum Arthropoda; class Malacostraca; order Isopoda; family Cymothoidae; genus Ceratothoa; species Ceratothoa steindachneri. The sequence goes on from OZ018318.1 coordinate 140,903,619, forward strand.
GGGAATAGAAGGGAGTTCATTCCCCGCCCTCCTACTAAAAAAAAAATAAAACAGAAAAAAGTCTCGGGTTTAAGGGGTTTTCGACCCCCACCACCACGGGATGGGGGCCGGGCAGGAGGTCTTCGCCATTTACACCCGGCATGATGTCTCCGTTTTGCTTTAGACACCTTCTTTCAGGCAGTAGCTGTGCAGCTGCACCTGGATTGGAGGTATACTGTTATTTCTGCGTACATTCCACCGTCAACCGACTTCGACGCGCGGAAGTTCCGCCGCGTTGTGGCACGGTTCCCGAGATCCTTTCTCTTGCTAGGGGACGTGAATGGGAGTCGCCCCCTCTGGGAAGAATACTTGATCAATCCCAGGGGTTAGGTCCTTACCAAACTCATCGTCGAGCTGGAGATAGGTGTACTAAATGTGGATGAGTTTACCCATCACTGCCCGAGAACCGCTTCCTTTTCCTCTCTCGAACTATCTTTGTGCTCTCCAGATGAACAGCCTGACTTTTGGCTGGCGGTAGTCGATGGCCTCCATGGTAGTGATCATCTTCCAATTCAAATATCATTTTCTGGGCCACTGCCACCTGAGATCCCGCCCCGGTGGTGGTTGGCTCGGGCGTGGTGGTCCGCATTTCAAGAAATGACTGATTTTTCTGCCTTACTCGATGAGTTTAAGTCAGTAGATGAGGCAGTTGAATTCTTCGGCAATCTCATGGCCGTGGACCTAACTACTATTCCTAGAACGTCTGGCCGTTTTGCACGCCACTGATTCCGTGGTGGTCAGCTGAGTGTTGGCAGCCGTCAAACAGAAGCGTTATGCCTATATGCGCTATAAGCGCCGCCCACCCGATTTCACTGTCGGTGAATTTCGTCGATTTGAGCTTGTTTCCGGTATGTTTCGAATCACGCCCACCGCTCTTCCTGGCAGGCATACGTGTCTTCACTTAAAGGGAAGACCCCTCTAGTAGAGGTGTAGAAGCAATTTGAAAGGATTCGAGGCAAGTTCTCGCAGGACCATCCCTCCCGTTCTCCAGGAGAATGGGACCGCAATCTCGGACCGCGCGTCCGTTGCGGAATCCTTCGCGACCGCTTTCTCTAGCTGGGTTGCTGCTCCGCCAGCATTCAATGCACGTAGTGATGTCGCGAAAGGTCCTTTCAACGACAGGTTTACTCTCAATGAGTTGCGTTGCGCTTTTGCTTCGTGAACAGACACCACCTATGGGTGAGCGAGGCATGGCCTTTCCATTAGATTTGTTCAACAGGATCTGGGTGGAGGGTCTCCTCCCAGATTCCTGGGGAATCGCTACTGTGCTCGCCTTTCGCAAGCCAGGGAGAGATCACTATACTCTGACCGGTTTCCGCCCAATCTCTCTCATCTCTTGCATGTTATAGTTGATGGAGAAATTGATAAAGGTTAGATTAGACTTTTTTATGGACAGCGGAGGTCATTTTTCTTCTGCACAGTGCGGCTTCCGCAAGTTCCACTCCACGTCGGATGCTCTGCTCCGACTGGAAAATGCCGTCTGCGAGGCTTTTCTTCGTAGACAGCACTACGCCACGATGTTTTTCGATCTGGAGAAGGCCTATGATACCGCATGGCGATACGGTATCATGGAGACTCTTCACACGATGGAGGCGAGGGGACGCCTCCCAATGTTTATATCTGAATTTTGGCGAGATCGTCGATTCCGCGTACAGGTGGGGGGAGCCCTCTCCGGCCCAAAGGAGCAGGAAGAGGGTGTCCCGGAGGGAAGTGTCCTCAGTGTCACACTCTTTGCCCTGAGCATCAACGGCATCACCTCGGTGCTGCCGGAAGATGTTCTCGCTACGCTCTATGTGGACGACCTTTCGATCTCTTTTGGCACAGCCAAGACTAAGGTGGTGCACTTCTGCCGCCATCCACGGTTCCACCCCGACCCAGATTTTTTCTTAATGGGGTGCGCCTGGATGTGGTGGAATCGCAAGGTTTCCTTGGTCTTGTATTCGACCGACGCCTCACCTGGGAGGCTCATATTCGCAGCCTTAGGGTCTCTTGTACCCGCGCCATGGATATTCTTCGTTCCGTGACGCTCAGCGCTTGGGGTGCTGATAGAGCTACTGCCTTACTTTTCTATCGATCCTTTGTTCGTTCGAAGCTCGACTACGGATGCGAGTTTTATGCATCCGCAGCCCAGCGTTTATTGCGGAAGGTGGACTCGATCCACCACCCTGGCCTTCTGCACTTCCCCCATTGAGAGCCTGTTGGTCGATGCTGGGGAGATGCCACTCGCTCTACGCCGCGTGCTGTGCTTTACTCGCCTGTACGCCTAGCCCGGCGTCTCCCTCAGTCACCAACAGCTCTCACTGCATCCGGAGCTGATCTCGACGGTATCTATGCCGCCGAGCGACGCCAGTCATACCCTAAGCCCTTTGGGTTTTGGGCCAGGAAACTCCTTCGAGAGTTAGGTATAGCTCTCGGGCCGGTGGCGCCCCTGGTTCTGCCCAGGACGCCACCCTGGAGGGTGCCACATTTGGCTATTTGTCGCTACACCTCTGCTCCCAAAGCTTGTACAGCGCATGGAGTATTGCGTTTGACGTTTTTGGAGCACACCTCGTGTCACGCTGGAACCGTGCCAGTGTATACGAATGGCTCCAAGTCCGAAGAGGGGGTCGGCTTCCACGCCGTATTCCCTCTGTTTGAAGTCAGCGGGGCTCTACCAGGTGCTGCGTCTGTTCACGGCCGAGCTGGTGGCAACACACCACTCGGTACGCGAGATTACGCGACGTGTCCGGTTCGGAGACCGGATTGTGATCTATAGCGACTCACAAAGCGCCCTGAGTGCTCTCGTAGCATTGGAATCTCCGCATCCCCTGGTTCTCCACATCCGTGACGCCACGGTTTTGGCGAGACGGACAGATGTCTAGATTATTTTCTGCTGGGATTCTGGACATGTAGGAATTGCGGGGAATGAGTGCGCCAAAGAGGCCGCGAGGATTCTGCGACCGGACCAGCGTTTCGCTCTTCCTCACACCGACTACATGGCAGGAATACAGGCAGCTCTTCGGACTGCTTGGCAAAGAAGATGGGAGACGGTCGAAGAGAACTTAAAGTTGCGTGCCATTGCGCCGCGACTGTTCCCATGGACCTATCCCCCAATGCCGCGACAGCTTCAGGTCGCTTTCTGTCGTCTCCGAATCGAACACACGTGTGACGCATCGCTATTTGATGGAGCGCTCGCCTGCGCCCTATTGTGACGACTGTGTCGTCCCCCAGACTGTTTGGCACATTCTTGTCGAATGTCCCAGTCTGGGCGATCTTCGGGATGGGCGGAGTCGCTATCGCCTGTCCCTTGTATTCGGGACGGATTCGTGCTCACCGACCTGTGGACTTTTAAACTTTTTTGAGGAGACCGGCCTTCTTCCCGTTTTTTAAAATTGAACTCTGGATTGCAGTCTTCTTGGGTGGGGATGGGGGCTGGCCTTCACCCGTCGACGGAACTCGCTCTATATTTTTTCAATTTGTTTGTTTTTGTTCTTTTTTTTTCTTTTTCTTTCTTTTTTAATCTGGCTTTTAATATAGCCTAGATTCATGCTAGCTTGAGTACGGCGACTTATGCCCTAGAAGGCAGTCGCCAGATGAGATATATAAAATTTAAAAAAAAAAATCTATGTTTTATAATTTCGATCAATGATACGAGGGGCGGTCAATAAGTTTTGCGAATCGCTATGGCAAAACAGAGGAAGGAGGATGGCTGTTTGTGTGGGTGTTAGGACAACTTATGGAAAGTCAGGACCTGCAGCCGCACGCTCCTGCCTCGTCTATTTAAGAAGCAGTAGCTGATTGCAGGTCGTCAGTCACAAATTTTTCAACAATGGATAAGGTTGAGCACCGCGCAGTGATAAAATCTTTGACCAAGGAAGGCAAGAATGCAAAAGAGATCCATGAACGCATGGTTGCAGTGTACACCGACACCGTCACTCCCTATGTAGCCATTGCACGCTGGAATAGGGAGTGCCGCCATGCTCATGAGGCCCTTGAAGATGACCCCCGTCCAGGACGCCTGTCAGACGTGACCAACGAGGACATTGTGGCCCGTGTTGAGACGATGATCCTCGAAAATCGACAGGTGAAGGTCGAATAAATCGAGCGAGAACTTGGAATATAACATGGAAGTGTTATCAACATCAACCACGACAATTTGACCATGACTAAGGTCTCTGTCCGTTGTGTCCCTAGAAATCTCACGCCCCATGATCGACTTCAACGTCGTCAAAGTCTACAAGGCCAGAGTTGCACAAGCTGCCCTGCGCGAGTGCGGATTCGAGGAGCTCAACCATCCCCCTTACAGTCCAGATCTGGCCCCTAGCGACTACTTTTTATTCCGCCAGCTCAAGGCTGCATTGCATGGCCGCTGGTTTGGGGACGATGAAGATGTCCAGCTCGCAGTCCAGGAGTGGATTGAACAGCAGTCGGGAGATTTCTGTTTGTCGGGAATTCGAAGCCTCAGGGACAAGTGGCGCAAGTGCATTGCAGTCGAGGGTTGTTATATTGATAAATTACAAAACACTTTTCCTCATATCTCGTTTCCTTATATCCGAATTGCAAAACTTATTGACCGCCCCTCGTATTATTTCGTCTCTCCCAGAGGGTGTATCGGCAATTCTGTTTGACGATGATTTAGAACTATACTGTTCCTCACCTCGCCTTCCATCAGCAGTGCGTCACCTAAAACTGGCGGTCGATGCTGTCTCCAAAAGAGCACAACTTAAGGGATTCCACAATGTATTTCCACCGGGGCAGAGGGGTTCTTGTTCTGCCATTAATCTCCCAACAAGGCGAAGATATAGTTTGTCTCCGAGTTTCTGTTTCTTGGCGTAACTCGATCCAAAGTTATCCTTGTTACCACACCTATGCTGTCTTCGAACGGGCTGTCTGCGCGCTCTAGACATTTTGAAAGTCCTTTCACACACTTCGTGTGGCAGCGACCGACAAACATTGTGGACATTATACACAGCCCTCGTCCAATCCAAATTGGATTATGGCTGTCAAATTTACTCATCGGCTTCCCCTTCAACCCTTAAAATGCCGTTTCCATTCGAAGCCTTGGAGTTCGCCTCTCCAGTGGAGCCTTCCGTTCTTCTGTTAACAGCCTTTATTGCCCTACCATAAACTTCAAATCTGCATGCGTTACCTCTGCCGAGTACAGCAAGCCCCTGTATCAGAGGTTTACAGATGCCTGTATGCTGCCGAATCAAGGGCGGCATATGATAAGTTGCCATATTTACCCCGCCCCTTGAACCTTCGCATAGGAGATCATCTCTCTAACCTGGGTGCTCCAAGGGACCTTACCCTTCCATCCTTATTGACTCCTCGTTGGCGTGTTCCTCTCCCCACAGTATGTACCAACATGTGGAGCCTGGAGAAGTCTTCCATGGACCATCGCATCATTAAGAGCCTGTTCTTAGAGCATTTGATCTCACACAAACAATGTTGCCCATTATACACTGATGGCTCTAAGTCGGATATTATCATGGTCGCCGCAGCCATTTACCAAGGAGGAGAATTCCTAACTTTATCTTTGCTGCCAGGAGCATCCATTTTTACTGCTGAACTTTCAGCAATCCTTTTAGCCTTTAGATTCATCCAAATTTTACCTTTTAATGATTTTGTCTTTTTTTCCGACTTATGTAGTGTTTTACAGTCAATTAGATCTTTTAATGTGTCCCATCCCTTAGTCACAGAAATTTGCAACGGCTGTTCCAAAATACGCCCCGATATAGAATTATTTTTTGCTGGGTCCGTGGGTATGTGGGGGTACTGGGCAACGAGAGGGCTGATCGGCTGGCCCGCTCAGCACATTCTGCGTCCCCGGAGAACACGGCTCTTTCTTTTAGTAACTACTTTCCTTCAACAAGAAAGTATATTTTTCAACTGTGGCAGAATGAATGGGTTGACTATTCATCATCCAAACTGTATAAAAGTAAAAATTCTGTTCACTCTTGGCCCTCGAGCCGTCATAGATTGCGGTCGTTGGAGGTAGCCCTTTGCCGAGTTTGCATTGGCCACACAAGACTTACAAACGGCCATCTTGTTTCGGGTGATGTTCAAATCAGCCCTTGCTGTCACTTTTGTGGTGGAGACCAATCGGTTGCCCATCTTTTATTAGATTGCACCCATTTCGCCACTTTCCGGTTGTCTTGTTTCCCAACCTTTTTAACTATCCCTCAACACACCCGCCATCGATTCATATTGGCAGAGGAATCTTCATTTTAAAACATTTTTATCACAAAGTGGTCTCCTCCACCTTTTATAGATAATTTGCCTCGTTTTATCCTAGCTGCCATATATTGGGTTGATGAATAAGTTCTTGCTTTTTTTCTAATTTATTCATTACCATTAAAAATGTGAGAAAAACTTCATTTTTAATTGATAAGAATGTCATTAAATCAATAATGTATTTTCCGTTGTTATTTACAACTTCTTCCCAACGTTCAACTAGTTTTTCGATGTCTCTGCAATAAAAATATCTGGATTTTGACTCGAAGAATTCGTCTAACCAGGTTCTTAATTCCACATCAGTATTGAACGAAACGCCGCGCAAATTGTTGGAGAGCGATCGGAACAGATGAAAATCCGATGGAGCTAAGTCAGGCGAATATGGAGGATGCGACAGGATTTCCCAATTAAGTGTTTGGATGGCGTCTTTTGTCATATTGACAATGTGAGGAAGAGACTTGTCGTGTTGCAGAAGGACTCCATAACGTTGATGAGGTTGCTTTTCACGAATAACTTAGGCGAGTCGATACAATTGTTGAACGTAGAGTTCTGCATTGACAATCTCGTTGTTCGCAAAGAGCTCATAAAGAATGATGCCTTCGCAATCCCACCACACACACAGCATCCTCTTTCGTGGATGAAGTCCTTGCTTTAATCGCGGAAGTGGTTTTTATTGGGGCTAAGCCATTGTTTTCGATGGTTCATGTTGACATAAACACACCACTTTTCGTCGCCAGTGATGATGCGGTGAAGAAATCTGTCCTTATATCCACGAGTAGCCTTGTGACGAGAAAGCAAACCTGCGTCAATCGTGGAGCGTTGAAGTTTGCTGCTTTCGCTTAAAGCGTGCGGAACCCAGGCACCGAGTTTTTTTAACTTTCCCCATTGAAATGGAGGTGATTCACTACAGTTTTCTGATCACACGCCAAATGTACATCCAATTCTCTAGTCAATTGACGAGGACTTTGATGAAGAAGGTCGTTCAATCGATCTTCATCCAACTTAATGGTGCGACTAAAACGTTCTTCGTCATTAAGATTGAAATGACCGTTTTTGAAACGTGAAAACCACCATTGAGCTGTCCTTTCTGATAAAGCATTTTGTCCGTACACAGCACCAATATCGCGACGAGCTTTGCCTGCGTTTGCATTCTTCCCGCCTCGATCGAAAATGAATAACAACAAGTGTCGAAAATGCGCCTTTCTTTCAACTTGACATTCCATTTTAAGGGTACAGAACAAAAATCAAATTAACACAACTTTTAAATAAACCGCAATCACTTATTGCTCAACTTCAGGATGTAGCCTAAGCAAAAGCCTAATAGTTTACGCTGTTAAGAAACGTAGCCTAACCTTTGCAAATTTTGCTCTCATTATTTATTATTGTTTCTTAATATGTGCACACATCACGTCAACAAAACTTAAATCAACACAACATTAAAAAAAACGCAAGAACTTATTCCTCAAGCTAATAGAATCCACTTGGATTCAGCAGCAACCCACTAGTTCTTTACCATGATGAGTGGGGTCAGTACCGCTTGTCCCTCATACTCGGAACGAGTTCGTGCACACAGATTTGTGGACTATAACACTTTTTGGAGCCTCTTCCCCTTTATTTGACTGTTGCTGTGTTTTGGGGGGATTTTTTGTAGGTCGCATGTTCCTGCGACGGGGGGCAGGCGGGCTACCCGCGACGCCGGAGCGCGCTTCCTTCTTGCCTTTTTTCTTTGTTTTCTTGTTATTTTTTTAGCCTTTGTCCTTTTTTTTATTGTTGTTATTTTTTTTTTTAACCGACTGCCTACTTGGACAGTCTGGTGACTGCCCAAGTAGGCAGTCGCCAGATGGGCTTCCAAAATGAGAAAACAAACAAAACATCCATCTCAGTTTTACTAACTTAATTAAACCGATAGATGTATCCGCCATGACAAAATTTTCTTTATCTCTCTTACTGCTTACAAAATAAGCCATGTTTTAAGATGAATATTTTAAAAGAGGTTGCAAGAATAGTTCTAATCAACGCTAACCTCGGAGAAGAAATGCTGAGATATAGGAAGTAAAGACTGTATATATACACATAATGTAGTTGATAAAGATTAGCACAATTTTCAGATGAGCTTAAAATAGCCTTTTAAAGAATGTCATGGTATGACCAGGTGTACGCTGTTATACCCACACTGGCCTACTGTCTGACCGAAATTAAAGCTCCACCTGGGGATAATTCTAAGAGTGCTTTGAATACACAGTTGCTAGGCCAAGGAATATTCAAACACAGCTACAAAAATATACTTTAATAGGACTAAAGGTTACATATACATATAGGGCAAATTAAATGGCAATGCAATTAAATATTGACGGTTCACTGCTAAGATGATTAACACTATCAATTAAGTTTTAACCGAGGGATAATTAATTCAGTAATGATTTTACAATTATGCAAGTTCTAGAGCAAAGGGGATCCTTGAGGTTCGACACAGTAAAGGTGGGAGGGGAGCGTAACAAAGCAGGGATTAAATCCCTTTTACTTGATGTGTGGCGAGTAGGACCAGGTAGGTAAGTTTGACCTTGAACTTGTGGGCGTCTCACGAGACGCTCAATTCAACCTCGGGAAAATTAAGCTGGGAGCCTCATCCTTAAGCGGCAAATGGAGGGTGCCTCGGGGATGGCTTTTCCGATCCTTAAAATCCGAAAAAGTGGTGAGAAGGGTTGATGCGCGCCTAACTATTTCCATGAACAACACTGACTGATGACTAGCTCTTCTTTGGCTCTTCAACAATCACTCATTTCTTCTCTGTATGATCATGTAGTCGATTTCCTCTCGACTAACGAAGACGTTACCGCTAACATACTGGACGGTGGCTTCAGACACAATCTCAATTTAATTTTTTTTCAAGGGAAGATGTTATAAAAATTGAATTAGAATAATTATACATCACTTCAAACAATTAACCTATATTCCCATATGAGGGAACTCATGGACTACTCGGGCAGTCGCCAAATAACCTTTTGTCCATCTTTTAGACTGAAATCCCAACTCTGGAAACAGGAACACCGCAACTTCAATTTACGGTATCATCCCTTTAAGTCCTCTGAATGGATTTTGCCACTGTACTGTACTTGCTTTGACATCTCCATGAAATTCCTAGAGTAAGACATGTCTAATGTGATCTTTAGATCGTAGGACTTAGGGGAGAATACCGAATAAGATTATGAACTATTTTTATTATCTGAAAGAAAAAAGTATAAATAAATTACTTATTGTAGCCTTCCTAAACGATAACAAGACGCACTACTTTAATTAATACTATCTTAAACTTATTCTACAAAATCGGACATTACTTTTGTTCCAACCTGATATATAAATCATCATTTTTGGTGCAATATTAAATTTGCTATAAATTTTTAGTAACCTCTGAGTAATGGATCACTCCTGGTAGTCTAGTTCTTTCTATTTATATATGCATTATTTATTTTCCTTCTAGACCCCATCTGAAGTGGCCCAACAAGCAATTGATGCTGATGTTCATATAGTAGGAGCATCATCATTGGCAGCAGGTCACAAGACACTCATCCCTGAACTCATTGAGGCATTGGCAGATTTGGGCCGCCCGGATATTTTAGTCATCACTGGAGGTGTAATTCCTCCACAAGACTATGACTTCTTGAAGGAGAAAGGCGTGACAGCGATCTTTGGACCTGGTATCAATTTCAGTTGTTGTAGAGATTTGTGTCATAAGTTGTCTTGTAATACATACAAGACAACTGATTGAAAGGATGAAGTAAATTAGAATACTAAACCAGTCTCTCGGCTCCCCGCATTTTTCACCTCGCTGCCTGGGCATCTAATGCTTCCTTAAAGAGGTTCTTGTAGCCAGTTGCATTTCTGGAATGGCCGCCATTTGAGGCCACTCCTCCCGCATAGTGACCTGTCAGCCCGCCGGCCCAGCCCCATGAATTATGGACAAACCCCGGGTTGTCGACCCAGCAAGGGGCACAGCGATTTGTTTTCTTGTCCGCCGCCCCATCCTGCCCCTGCTTAGCCTCTTCTTCCTTCTGACACCCTGTCTTCTTACCCTGCTTCCTCACTTTCCATACAACCTCTCCCACAACTTTCTCTGGTCGGCCTCTAATTTCACAGGGTAGACACTGAACAGCTTCATCTCAACCAACCATCCCGGATCGGGGGGGAGGGGAGGGGACAACTCCCCCTAACCCCTTAGTTCCGGTTGGGAGTGGTGGGGTTTTTAACAATCTGATTCACCCCCACCCTCATATCCCTTTCTCTCTCCTTTTACAGTCTATCAATTTTACGCCGAACCTAAGGTGGAGTCACCATGCTGATGGGCTGCCATGCCGCTAGGCGGGATGAGTGGTTCTAATGGCGGCAGCTGGCTTTACCAGCCCCGTACTCACCCCACGCATCGCGTGGGGTGATTAGCTTATGCGTCCCGTGCTACAAAAAAGGTCACCATGCCCAATGTTGAGAATTTAAAAAGTACTCTCCCTCTACTAGCATCGGGCAGCTCCCTTGCAGAAAAGGAAGGCCCCCTTCCCTGTACCGTGTCTCAGCACCCCGTCTATCCCCAACTTAGCCTCTTCTCCTTTTATTGACACCCTCTCTTCTTACCCTACTTCCTCACTTTCCCTACAACCTCTCCCGAAACTTTCTATAGTCGGTCTCTAATTTGACAAGGTAGACGCCGCTTGGCAAAGAAGATGGGAGACGGTCGAGGGGAACTTAAAGTTGCGTGCCATTTCGCTGGGAATGTTCCCATAGACTTATCCCCAAATGCCACGAGGGCTTCTGCTTTCTGTCGTCTCCGAATTGGGCACACTTGCCGGACGCAGGGCTATTTGACTTCCTTGACGGGATGCAGCGCCCCGTCCGGCCCCAGCTTAGCCTCTTCTCCTTCTTTCAGACCCCTCGTTTCTACCTACTCCCTCTCTTTCCCTACAACCTCTCCTTCATCTTTCTCTGATCGTCCTCTAATTTCACAGGGTAGGTGCCGACCATTTTCCTCTCGCCCAACTATCCCGCATCGGGACTGAGAAAGGAGGGAACAACGTTCCCTCACCCCTGAGATCCTCTCTGGCGAATGCGCCGATTCCGTCCGAGGCGGATAGGATGGTACGCCGCTGAATGTGACGCCGAAGACTACTATGAACTTAGTGAAAAGAGTGGTTTATGCGAGGTAGATCGTGGATCACTCCATAGATGACAGCACCTTAGAGCTGGCCGACCAAGGAGTGAAAAACCTCGAAAGTTTCATGAGCAAACAGTGAAGGGCCTCGAGCCCCGCACATACACGTTTAGTCATGTTCAACTGTGACAGGCGCCCTGAGTCGGTGCGTGCCGGTTGGTATCGCCTCCTCATGAGGGCATTCGTGCCACTCACGCAAGGATACTACTACTGTCACTGCTTTAGTCGTACTAATCGTTCGTGTAGATGTGCAAAGTCGGGGTTACCCGGTCTGTGTAAGTTACTCTAAGAAGGCACACGGAAAGTCCAAATTATGTATCTCCATGTGTTTCAATTACGGAGAGCCGCACCCCACTTTTTCGAAGCATTGTGGTGCGTATTTCCTGGACAAAGAAATTCTGGCCGTTCATTCTAAGGATCCTCTCTCATTTCGCCAGGCTAAGGACTTGTTCCTGGTGCGCCCAGCACTGTGTCGAACGTCTTATGCCTCAATGTTAAAAAAGGCACCCTTTGATCCTGGCCCCTCCATCAGTAAGAGCACGGTCGTTTCCGCGCCCATTAAGAACCTTTTTGCGGGTCTACCCACCCCGGGAGCTACCCTGGTAGAGCTTGCGGCACAAAGGATCACACCCATTCTCGGCTAAAACCAGGGCTCCCCCCCGCCCCCAAATCCCCGAGAGTGACCGTTTCCCGTGAAGCGAAACGGCCGCGCACTCCTGCGAGTCGTTAGATTCACAGAAGGAAACGCCAGTTTTCCCTTAGCTATCTTTTCGCAGGACACCATGATGGGCACGTGCCCCCTACCCAGCCTGTCGGGATATAAGGGTTTTGCGACCTCGCCACAACGAGATTGGGGGCGGGCAGGAACATGCGCCATTTACACCTGGCGGGACGCGGAGTCTTCCGCCGCGTAGTGGCACGGTTGCCGATATCCAACCTTGATCCTTTCTCTTGTCGAGGATTTAAACGGTAGAAACGCCCTCTGGGGAGACTAGTCGATCAATCGCAGCGGTCTGGTCTTTGTCGAGCTGGAGGATTTGTTATCTAAATGTGGATGAGTTTACACATCAATGCCCGAGAAACGCGTCATTTTCCTGTCTTGGTCTATCCTTATGCTTTGGATGCACAACATGATTTTGGGTGGAGGGTAGTCGATGTCGGCGATGGGGGTGATCACGTTACCATTAAAATATCATTTTTTCGGCCGCTGTCGCCTGAAAGTTCCCCCCTCCCTCCAACGGTGGTGCACTTTTCTGGAAAATGCCATTTCGGGGCATTCGTTTCGAGACAGCACTACGCCCCGATGTTTTTCGATCTGGAGAAGGTCTATGATACTGCATGGCGATACGGTATCATGGAGGCTCTCCACAAGATGGAACGCCTCCCCATTCTTTATCTCTGTATTTTTGCGAGATCGTCGATTCCGCGTACAGGTGGGGGGGTGGAGCCCTCTCCGGTAAGGCCCAATGGACCAGGAATAGGGTGTCCCGCAAGGAAGTGTCCTCTGTGTCATACTCTTTGCTTTGAGCATCAACGGCATCATCTCGGTGCTGTCGGAAGATGTTCTCACTACGCTCTCCGGGAAACCTTTCGAACTCTTTTGCTCGGCCCAGATGCCAACTCTGGACTGTGGACTCCAACTGGCATTGAACCGCGTTTCGCTCTATGCCGAAACGCACAAGCTTCGGTTTTCCTTGGCTAAGATTAAAGTGGTGCACTTATGTCGCCATCTACGGCTCCAACTTGACCCAGACTTTCTAAATGGGTTTCGCCTGGAAGTGGTGGACTCGCACCGTTTCCTTGGTCTTGTATTTGAACGACGCCTCACCTGGAATCCTCATATTCGCAGCCTTAGGGTCTCTTGTACCTGCGCCATGGTTATTCTTCGCTCCATGACATTCGGTGCCTGGGGCTCTGATAGGGGTACAGCCTTACTTTTTTATCGATCCTTTGTTCGTTCGAAACTTGACTACGGATGCGAGTTTTATGCATGCACAGCCAAGCGTATATTACAGAAGGTGGACTCGAGCTACCACACCGTCCTTCGCCTGGTGCTTTCCGCACGTTCCCCATTGAGAGCCTACTTGTCAATGCTGTGCAGATTTCACTTGCTTTGCGCCGTGCACAGTGTAATATTCGCCTGTACGCGCAAGCCCAGCGCCTCCCTCAGTCGCCAACAGCTCCCAATGCATGCGCAGCTGATTTCGACTGGGCCTATGCTGCCGAGAGACGCGTCCTACCCTTTAAGTTTAGGGCTATGAAATTCTCGAGAGCTCTCGGGCCGGTGATGCACTTGATTCGCCACGCTTCCGCTCCCAAAGCTTGTACAGCGCCGGGAGTATATCGTTCGGCCTTTTTGGAGCACTTCGTCTCGCGCTGGTACGTGCCAGTGTATACGGATAGCTCCAAATCCAAAGTGGGGGCAGGTTTCCACGCCGTATCACCCCGTAAGGGGCGCGGCGATTTGCCTTCCTGGCCGCCGTGATGACGGGACTCAGCGCACCGTCTGACCCCAGCTTTGCCTCTTCTACTTCTTTCTGACAGCCTGTGTTTTCTACCCTACAACCTCTCCCACAACTTTTTCTGTTTGGCCTCTAATTTCAGAGGGTAGATGCCGACCAGCTTCCTCTCACCCAACTATCCCTGACCGAGGCTGAGAGGGAAGGGGACAACGTTCCCTCACCCCTGAGCTCCAGTCCTGGGTGGTGGATTTTTAACAACCTGATTCATCCCTATCCACACCTTCCTCACTTTTCCTTTCGATCTCTATCAATTTTACGCCGTGCCCAAGGTGGAGCCGCCAAGGCAATGGGCTGCCATGCCACTTGGCGGGAGGAGTGGCCCCAAATTGCGGCAGCTGGCTCTGCCGGCCTTGTACTCACCCATCGCAGAGCGAGCTACTGCGTGGGGTGATTAGCGTTTGCATCCTGTATTTAAAACAGAGACCCCATGCCCAATGATGAAAAAAAATACTCCCCTTACGTTCCCCTTGACCATTTTCGGATCCGCCCTCGGGCAGCTCGGGTCTCGAAGGCAGTACCAGGACAGGAGGGATCTCCTCCGGCCGGTGCCCCTGGGAACGTAAAGACCTTTTCCATCTCGTAGAAGGATCTTGCTGAGGCCTGGGGGTTCCTTCCCGTGGAGGGGAGAACGGGCGCATTCCCCTTCCTCCTCTCCTAAAAAAAAAGACGAAGAACACTCGGGGCTCCTCTCCTTGAGCGGGGACGGACGGGGCCGCTGCCGTTTCGGTAAGCGACCAAGCCAGGATCGACAAGTCCGGCCCCGTTTCTCCCCCGTGTGCGGAGTACCAGACGAAAACGAGAACTGCTCAGAGCAGAGGAGCCCAAGTTACTTCGGGGCCCCTCATTCAGACGCTACCTGGCGTTTTCGAGCCTGCTGGCTTCCAGCGTCGTTTTTTCGTTATTCGCTCGACCGATGCAAGCATGTTGGCTAAGGGAAACATGATCCATCAGAGGCGAGATCTAGCTAGTGTGATTGGTAAAGAGCCTAAGGTGAACCATTTCTCAGACGGGAGCATTTTGGCGAATGCGTGAATCCTTCCGAGGCGGCCATGATTAGTACCCTTGG
This sequence comes from Ceratothoa steindachneri, assembly GCA_963969495.1. Classification (NCBI taxonomy): domain Eukaryota; kingdom Metazoa; phylum Arthropoda; class Malacostraca; order Isopoda; family Cymothoidae; genus Ceratothoa; species Ceratothoa steindachneri. Next base: position 140,918,656 of record OZ018318.1, read on the forward strand.
GACACTTGATGGCACACCTGTGATTGTGACTCCGCACTCTAACCAGTCCTTCGTAAAAGGACTGGTTTATGCGAGAGAACTCGTTAATTGCTCCATAGATAACATCACCTTAATGCTGGCCCACCATGGGGCGGTCAAGGTCCAGCATGTGATGAGAAAATAGGGAGGGGCCTCAAGGCTTACCCCTACACTCTTCATTATTTGTGATTGTGACAAGCTCCCTGACTCGGTGCCTGCCGGTTTGTATCGGTACCGCATGAAAGCATGCGTGCCACTGAAGCGGAGGTGCTATTACTGTCACCGCTTCGGCCATACTAATCGCTCCTCTCGACGTGCAAAGTCGGGGTTACCCGAAGTCTGTGTAAGTTGCTCCAAAGCCACACGCGATAAGTCCAAATCGTGTGTGGCCAAGTATGTCAGTCAATTACGGAGACTGGGAGACGGTCGAGGGGAACTTAAAGTTACGTGCCATTGCGCCGCGACTGTTCCCATAGACCTATTTCCCCAATGACTTGACAGCTTCAGTTTGCTTTCTGTCGCCACTTAATCTGACACAGTCGCGGGACCCGCGGCCATTTGATTGAGCGCTCGGCTGTGCCTTATTGCGACGACTGCGTTGTCCCCGAGGCTGTTCGGCCCATTCTTGTTGAATGTCCTAGTTTGGGTGATCTTTGCGCACGTTACCTGTCCCTGTACCTGGACGAGGTGGGGTCTCTATCGATCGTCCCTTCTACTCTGGACGAGTTCGTTCTCACAGACTTGTGGACTATACGACTTTTTGGAAGAGGCTGGCCTCCTCCATTTTATTTAACTGTTTGTTCTAGGCCCCATGTTCATGCGCCGTGGAAAGGCGGGCCTACCCCCCGACGCCGGAGCCCACTTCCTAGTTGACTTTTGCTCTGTGTTTTTTTCATTATTTATTTATATATTTATTTTTTTTTAATATAGCCTAGCAGTAGTCTCTGTTGAGTACGGCGACTTATGCCCCAAGAAAGCAGACTCCAAATTTTCTCGTATATTAAGAAAAATATATATATATATATATATATGTATGTACGAAAGATGACGCCTTGTGACCTTCAGTGACCCGCTTGTGGACATCAGCGTTTCACAAAGCTTCCTCAGCGGTTGGGGCGCTGATAGGGTTACTGCCCTACTTTTTTATCTATCCTTTTTTCGTTCAAAGTTCGACTACGGATGCGAGTTTTATGCATCCGCAGCCGAGCGTTTATTGCGGAAGGTGGACTGGATCCACCACACCGGCCTCCGCCTTGCGACCGGTGCCTTCCGCACTTCCACCATTGAGAGCCTGTTGGTCGATGCTTGGGAGATGCCACTCGCTCTGCGCCGCGTGCAGTGCATCACTCGTCTGTACGCGCGATCCCGGTGCCTCCCTCAGTCGCCAACATCTCTCACTGCATCCGCAGCTGATCTCGATGGTGCCTATGCTGCCGAGAGACGCCAGTCATACCCTAAGCCCTTTGGGTTTTGGGCCAGGAAACTCCTTCGAAAACTAGGTATATCTCTCGGGCCGGTGGCGCCCCTGGTTCTGCCCAGGACGCCACCCTGGAGGGTACCACATTTGGCTATTTGTCGCCACGCCTCTGCTCCCAAAGCTTGTACAGCGCCCGGAGTATTGCGTTCGACCTTTTTGGAGCACACATCGTGTCACGCTGGAACCGTGCCAGTGTATACGAATGGCTCCAAGTCCCAAGAGGGGGTCGGCTTCCACGCCGTATCCCCTCTGTTTGAAGTCAGCGGGGCTCTGCCAGGCGCTGCGTCTGTCTTCACGGTCGAGCTGGTGGCAATACACCACTCGGTACGGGAGATCACGCGACGTGCCCGGTTCGGAGTCATGATTGTGATTTATAGCGACTCACAAAGCGCCCTGAGTGGTCTCGGGGCATTGCAATCTCCACATCCCCTGGTTCACGATATCCGTGACGCCACGGTTTTGGCGAGCCGGGCGGATATCGAGATTATCTTCTCCTGGGTTCCTGGACATGTAGGAATTGCGGGGAATGACGGCGCCAAAGAGTCCGCGAGGACTATGCGACCGGACCAGCGTTTCCTCTTCCTTACACCGACTACATGGCAGGAATACGGGCAGCTCTTCGGACTGCTTGGCAAAGAAGATGGGAGATGGTCGAAGTGAACTTAAAGTTGCGTGCCATTGCGCCGCGACTGTTCCCATGGACCTATCCCCCAATGCCGCGACGTCTTCAGGTCGCTTTCTGTCGTCTCCGATTCGGCACACTCGTGTGACGCATGGCTATCTGATGGAGCGCTCACCAGCGCCCTATTGCGACGACTGCGTCGTCCCCCAGACTGTTCAGCACATTCTTGTTGAATGTCCCAGTCTGGGTGATCTTCGCCCACGATACCTGTCCCGGTATCGGGATGGGCGGGTCGCTACCGCCTGTCCTTTGTACTCGGGACGAGTTCGTGCACATTGACTTGTTGACTTTTGGGGGGAGGCCGGGCTTCTCCCCTTTATTTAAGAAGGGTCTTTTTCTTTTTCTTTTTATTGTTTTTTTTTGTAGGTTGCACGCTCCTGCACCGGGGTGAGGGGGACTTCCCCCCGCTGCCGGAGATTGCTTCCTAATTTTTAAGTTTTTCCAAATTTTATCATTGTTATGTTTTCATATTTTTATTTTAAAGTAGCATAGTTCTAGGCTGTCGTGTTTCCGGCGACTTATCCCCAAGTGAGCAGTTGCCAGATGGGCTCTATAAAAAAAATAAAAATGAATGTCCCAGTCTGGGTGATCTTCATGCCCGTTACCTGCCCCGGTACCGGGATGGGCGGGGTCGCTACCGCCTGTCCCTTGTACTCGGGACGAGTGCGTGCACATTGACTTTTGGGGGGAGGCCGGTCTTCTTCCTATTATTTAAGCAGATTTTTTTTTTTTGCTTTTGTTTTTTTTTCTTTTAGGTCGAACGCTCCTGCTCGCTTCCTTTTCTTTTGTGGGGGGGGGGGGGGGGTTGTTTTTCAATGTAGAGATTATATTCTATTTTGTTCCTGGACATGTTGGACATGTGCAATTGCGAAAAATGAGTGCGCCAAATAGTCCGTAAATACTGGACGACCAGACCATCGTTTCGCTCTTCCAACACCGACTACTTGACAGGAATCAGGGTTGTTTTTTGTTTTTTTTCTCCGGTGTCTTTTGCATTTTTATTCACCCACCATTAGGCTATAGATAATTACGGCGTCTTATGCTTTAGGGGGCAGTCGCCAGATTAGTGCTTTAAAATAAATCCATAATTAATCGTTGGCTGTCTCCTTTGTAAGCTGTCACCAGAATACAAATGAATCAAAAATATACACCCTGAACCATGGGTAGTAATCACAAACTATTACTTATTTCTAAAATGAAAATGGAATATTCTAATGTACATTTCCCTATAATTTTTCATTTCTTTTCTACAGGAACAAGAATCCCAAAGGCTGCTACAGATGTTCTAGAATTAATCCTGCATTCTGTCAGGAAAAAATCATACAACTAATTCAATTTACATAACTTCAAATGACTACTTGTTTTCTTTCCTTTATAATTGTTCATTATATTTTCTTTATATATTAGGGAGTCGAATGCAACAGTCTCTTATCTAGCTGCTTACCTGAGAATAGGGGCAATTTTATTAATATTGTATAACCAATGTCCATTATTGATTTTATTATTGTATAGAAAGATAATATATTGTAAAATCAATAGATTCTTTGCTAGTCCAACATGCAAGTCTTACCCCCGTAAGGGGCGCGGCAAGTTACCATCCTGGCTGCCGTGCTGACGGGATCAAGCGTTCCGTCCGGCCCCAGCTTAGCCTCTTTTCCTTCCTTCAGATAGGCTGTATTTCTCCCATACTTCGTCGCTATTCATACAACCTCTCCCACAACTTTCTCTGGTCAGCCTCTAATTTCACAGGGTAGATACTGACCTTCTTCTTAGCCAACCGTCCCGGATCGGGGCTGAGGGGGAAGGGGACAACTTTCCCTAACCCGTGAGCTCCGGTTCGGGATGGGTTTTTTTTAACAACCTGCTTCATCCCCACCCATACCTTCCTCACATCCCTTTTCCTCTCCTCTTCACACATCAATTTTACGCCGCGTTCAAGGTTGAGCCGCAATGCCGATGGACTGCCGGGCCACCAGGCGGGAGAGGTGGTCCTGAATGGTGGCACCTGGCTCTGCCAGCCCTGTAAGCACCTCTTGCAGTGCGGGCAACTGCAAGAGGTGATGAGCTATTGCTTCCCGTGAAAAAAATAGAGTCACCATGCCCATGTATGAACAAGCAAAAAAACCTCAACCGTCAACTTCCCCTGTTCCATCGACGGAGCCGCCCTCGGGCAGGTCCACGAAAAAAAATGGAGGTCCACCCCCTGTGCTTGTGCAGGGAACTATCCATATTTCTTTAACCGGAGAGGAGGCTTACTCCTCGCCTACGGGTGTAGGGGACTTCCCCTCACCACCTTGTCTGGAGATGCTTTCGGGCACCTCCCTGCTTCCAGCGGCAGTCCCTCCTTTTCTTTCCAAGAAAGCCAGCAGGCAGACAATAGCCAACCGCTCCCCATCAAAGCGGCTCGGTAGGGCAAACCCCCTTAGGCGGGAGAGGGAAGCCAGGCCCCTTCGGTCGTTTCCCTCAAAAGACCTGCTGACAAGAATATTAAACCTTGCCGGGGTCAAGGCCTGTGCCTCCCCAAACAAGACTGGTAACGCTGCCAAAGGGACCTGTGATGTCCTGGGAGGGGATGGCCAACTGGAGGCACCTCCTGTGATAGACAAGGTCTTTGAGGAAACCCAGCCCCCGACGGTAGGGCCTTACATAGGGAGGAATCGGGGCTCGGCGCCAAGCACCGAACCCGAATCCGCCCCTATGCAAGGTCCTCCTCAAACGGCTGGGGCCTCCGAGGCAGTACAAGGAACACCAGGACCTTCTCCATTTCAGAGAAGGTCCTTGCTGAGGCCTGTCCATCTGGCCTAGGGGATCGGCCGGTGGAGGTGAGAAGAGGGTTCATTCCCCGCCCTCCTCTCCTAAAAAGTAGAAGAAAAAGACTCGGGGGGGTGGGGGGGGGCTCCTCTCCATCCACGGATGGGTCTGCTGCCACTTTGGTAGGTGACCAAGCCAAGTTCGGCACATCCTGCCCCTCTGTCCCTCCGGGTGCGGAGACCCTGACTATGAAAAGACGAAAAGTGCACAGGGTGGAGCCTCGATGACATCGAGGCCCCTGATTCAGAGGTTATCTGGCGTTTTCGAGCCCGCTGGCTTCAAACGCTTCCTCGTTATTCGCTCCACTGATGGCAGCATGTTGGCCAAGGGCAACATGATCCATCAGAGGAGAGGATTAGCTAGTGTAATTGGCAGAGAGCCGAAGGTGACCCGTTTCTCGGACGGGAGTCTTCTGGCGAGGCGGCCAAAATAAGCGCTCTTCGAACACTTCATGGCACCCCGGTGAGTGTGACTACGCACTCTACCATGAGCTTTGTGAAAGGAGTAGTTTATGCGAGGGAACTCGTTGACTACTCTATTGAGGACATCACCTTAGAGCTGGCCGACCATGTGGAGGTCAAGGTCGAACGTGTGATGAGAAAACAGGGAGGGGCCTCAAAACCCACCCATACACTCTTCGTCGGGTTCGACTGTGACAAGCTCTCTGAGTCGGTGCGTGCCGGTTGGTACCGGTACCGTTAGAAGGCATTCGTGCAACTGGCTCGGCGGTGCTATTACTGTCACCACTTCGGCCATACGAATCGTTCTTGAAGACGTGCAAAGTCGGGGTCACCCGAGTTCTGTGTAAATTGCTTCAAGGCCGCGCACGATAAGTCTAAATCGTTTTTGGTCCTACTCGCCACACATCAAGTAAAAGGGATTTAATCCCTGCTTTGTCACGCTCCCCTCCCACCTTTACTGTGTCGAACCTCAAGGATCCCCTTTGCTCTAGAACTGAATTAATTATCCCTCGGTTAAAACTTAATTGATAGTGTTAATCATCTTAGCAGTGAACCGTCAATATTTAATTGCATTGCCATTTAACTTGCCCTATATGTATATGTAACCTTTAGTCCTATTAAAGTATATTTTTGTAGCTGTGTTTGAATATTCCTTGGCCTAGCAACTGTGTATTTGGCCAAGCCGCACCCCGCTTCTTCGAAGCAATGTGGTGCATATCTCCTTGAGAAAGAAATCTTGGCCGTTCAGGCCCAGGATCGACTCTCATTCCGCGAGGCTAAGGACTTGGTCCTGGCGCGCCCTGCTCTGCCTGGGACGTCATATGCCTCAATAGTTAGAAAGGCACCCTCTGCTCCTACCACATCCAGACCAACGAGCATGGTTGTTTCCGCGCCCATTTGGAACCCATCTCCGGGCTCTACTCAACCCGGGTGTTTCCCTGGTAAAGCTGGCGGCAAAAATGGGTCATCCCCAGCCCCGGTGTGACCGTTTTCCGTAAGGCGAAACGGCCACGTGCCTCCACTGAGTCGTAAGACTCACAGGGGTCAACACCACTGAAGTTGGTCGCCTAGGACATTTTCTGGGGTTCCTAAAGCTGTCCCCCGAAAGGAGGAAACTAACAAAGGAGCTTCGGGTCCTTCGCCCACGCCTAGAGGTGTACCGAGTGGCTCGGAGACGGTGGCTCCTCGAAAAGAGGGTCCCCTGCCTACGGTTTCGAGGCCGAGGGAGGAAAAGACTCGCATGGCGAGCCCAACCTCCCCCAATAAGTTCTCGAAGGCGACAGGGCCGGGGGTTTTGCCTCCGGCAAGCGTACGGCCATTCCCGTGAGGGACTTCTGTTCAAAGAGGGCCCCCGCGTCTCCTCCGAGCTAGGCCTGGAGGGCATATTCCTTCAATGGAATTGCCGTGGACAGCGGGCTAACTGGGAGGAGCTGCGGAGGCTCATCTCGTCCCGTTCCCCGTTAGCTATCTTTTTGCAAGAGACCATGCTAGGCGCGTGCCCCCTGCCCGCCCTCCCGGGGTATAAGGGTCTTGCGACCCCACCCCCGCGAGATGGCCGGACTAGGGGATGCGCGGTTTACACCCAGCATGATGTCTTGGTTCTTTCTTTCTCTTTAGATACCTCCTTTCAGGCAGTGGCTGTGCAGCTGCCCATGGATAGGAGGTATACTATCATTACTGCGTACATTCCACCGTCTGCTGACTTCGACGCGGTGGACTTCCGCCGCGTCGTGGCACGGTTGCCGAGGCTCTTTCTCGGTATCATTGGAGATCTGAACGTCAGGCATCCTCTCTGGGGAGATTACTCCATAAATCCCAGGGGACAAGTCCTTGCCGATCTGATCGAAGAGCTTGAGATAGGTGTCCTAAATGTCGATGAGTTTACGCATCACTGCCCGAGACCTGCTTCATTTTCTTGCCTTGGCCTATCTTTGTGCTCTTCAGATGCACAGTCTGATTTTGATTGGGGGGTGGTCGATGACCTCCATGGTAGTGATCACTTTCCCATTCAAATATCATTTTCATGGCAACTGCCACCTGAGAGCCCACCTCGGTTGTGCTTGGGGTGGGCGCGGTGGCCTGCATTTCAGCAAGTGACTGAATTCTCTATATCAAGCGAGGAGTTTCCGTCGGTAGATAAGGCGGTTGAGTTCGCCAGCAACCTCATCGCCGAGGGCCTAAAAACATTTCCTAGAACGTCTGGCGCTTATGCACACCGACCACTTCCATGGAGGTCGGCCGAGTGTGAGACGACCCTCAAACAGAAGCGTTATGCCTACATGCGCTATAAGCGACCTCGAACGATTTCACTGTCGCTGAATTTCGTCGAGCTAGGTTCCGGTATATTTCGAAGCACGCCCGCTGCTGTTTTGGCGGGCATACGTGTCTTCACATAACGGGAGATTCCTCTAACAGAGGTGTGGAAGCGAGTCAAAAGGATTCCGGGCAAGTTCTCGCAGGACCTCCCTCCCGTTCTCTAAGAGAAAGGACCGCAATCTCGGACCCCGCGTCCGTGGCGGAATCCTTCGCGACCGCTTTCTCCGCATTCTCTAGCCGGGATGCTGCTCCGCCAGCATTCAATGCACGTCAGGTCGCGGAAGGCCGTTTGCTGGACTTTACCTCCAGAGGCGGAGAACCCTTCAACGACAGGTTTACTTTGAGTGAGTTGCGCTCCGCTCTTGCTTCGTGCGCGGACACCGCCCATGGTCCGGACGATGGTCGCACGCAATGCTTCGATACCTGGGTGAGCGTGGCATGACCTCTATTAGATTGATTCAAGTGGATCTGGGTGGAGGGTCTCCTCCCAGATTCCTAGCGAATCGCTACTGTGCTCTCCTTTGGCAAACCGGGGAGAGTTCACTCTACTCCGGCCGGTTTCGCCCAATCTCTCTGATCTCTTGCGTGTGTAAGTTGATGGAGAAATTGGTAAATGTTAGATTAGCCTTTTTCCTGGACAGTGGAGGCCATCTGTCTTCTGCACAGTTCGGCTTCCACAAGTTCCACTCGACTTTGGATGCTCTGCTCCGACTGGAAAATGCCGTCTGCAAGGCTTTCCTTCGTAGACAGCACTACGCCACAGTGTTTTTCGATCTGGAGAAGGCCTATGATACCGCATGGCGATACGGTATCATGGAGACTCTCCACACGATGGGGGCGAGGGGACGCCTCCCAATGTTTGTATCTGAATTTTTGCGAGATCGTCGATTCCGCGTACGGGTAGGGGGAGCCCTCTCCGGCCGTCTGCAAGGATTTCCTTCGTAGACAGCACTACGCCACGGTGTTTTTCGATCTGGAGAAGGCCTATGATACCGCATGGCGATACGGTATCATGGAGACTCTCCACACGATGGGGGCGAGGGGACGCCTCCCAATGTTTGTATCTGAATTTTTGCGAGATCGTCGATTCCGCGTACGTGTGGGGGGAGCCCTCTCCGGCCCAAAAGAGCAGGAAGAGGGTGTCCCGCAGGAAAGTGTCCTCACTGTAACACTGCCCTGAGCATCAACGGCATCACCTCGCTGATGCCGGAAGATGTTCTCGCTACGCTCTACGTGGACGACCTTTCGATCTCTTTTGGCGTGGCCCAGATGCCAAATCTTGAGCGTCGACTCCAAGAGGCATTGAACCGCGTCTCTCGCTATGCCGAAGCGCATAGGTTTCGGTTTTCTTTTGCCAAGACTAAGGTGGTGCACTTCTGCCGCCATCTACGGCTCCACCCCGACCCAGATTTGTTAATGGGGGGCGCCTGGAAGTGGAACAATAGCACCGTTTCTTTGGTCTTGTATTTAGCCGACGCCTCACCTGGGAGGCTCATATTCGCAGCCTTAGGGTCTCTTGTACCTACGCCATGGATATTCTCCGTTCCTTGACGTTCAGCGTTTGAGGTGCTGATAGGGCTATGGCCTTACTTTATCGATCCTTTGTTCGTTCAAATCTCGACTATGGATGCGAGTTTTATACATCCGCAGCCGTGCGTTTATTGCGGGAGGTGGACTCCATACACCACACCGGCCTTCGCCCTCCGACCGGTGCCCTCCGCACTTCCCCCATTGAGAACCTATTGGTCGATTCTGGGGAGATACCACTCACTCTACGCCGCGTACAGTGCATCATTCTCCTGTACGCGCGAGCTCGGCTCCTCCCTCAGTCGCCAACCGCTCTCACTGCATCCGGAGTAGATCTCGACGGTGTCTATGCCGCCGAGGGACGCCAGTCCAGTCATACCCAGGAAACTCCTTCGAGAGATATGTATAGCTCTCGGGCCGGTGGTGCCTCAGGTTCTGTCCTGAACTCCACCCTGGAGGGTAACACATTTGGCTATTTGTCGCCACACGTCTGCCCCCAAAGCTTGTACGGTGCCGGGAGTATTACCGACAAGAAGAGCAGCGGGCGTGCTTCGAAATATACCGGAACCTAGCCCTAGCCCGATGAAATTCAGCGACAGTGAAATCGTTTATAGCGCATTTTGGCATAACGCTTCTGTTTGAGGGCCAGACGTTCTAGGAATAGTAGTCAGGCCCACGGCGTTGAGATTCCTGGAGAAGAACTCAACGGCTTCATCTACCGACCTAAACTCCTCGACTGAGATAGAAAATTCAGTCATTTCCTGAAATGCAGGCCACCGCGCCCGCGCCAAGCACCACCGATGTGGGCTCTCAGGCGGTAGTTGCCCTGAAAATTATATTTGGATGGGAAAGTGATCACCACCATGGAGGTCATCGACCACCCCCCAATCAAAATCAGGCTGTGCATCCGAAGAGCACAAAGATAGGTCAAGAAAAGAAAATGAAGTGGTTCTAGGACAGTGATGCGTAAACCCATCAGCATTTAGGACACCCATCTCAATCTCTTCCATCAGATTGGCAAGGACTTGTTCCCTGGGATTTATTGAGTAATCTTCCCCGAGAGGATGCCTGCCGTTCAGATGTCCAAGCAAGAGAAAGGGCCTCGGCAACCATGCCACGACGCGGCGGAAGTCCCTGCGTCGAACTCAGCTGACGGTGTAATGTATGCAGAAATGATAGCATACCTCCTATCCAGGTGCAGCTGCACAGCCAATGCCTGAAAGGAGGTATCTAAAGGGAAAGAAAGAACGGAGACATCATGCCGGGTGTAAACGGTGCATCACCCAGCCCTGCCCTCCCGTGTTGGTGGGGTCGCAAGACCCTTATACCCCGGGAGGGCGGGCAGGGGACACGCGCCTAGGATGGTCTACTTCAGAAGAATAGCTAACGGGAAACGTGTCAAGGCAAGCTCTCGCAGCTCCTCCCAGTTGGCCCGGTGCAGACGCAGGGGCCTCTCCTCGAACAGAAGACCCTCACGGAAATGGCCGTACGCTTCCCGGATGCACAACCCCGGGCACTGTTGGCCGGACAAAGCGCTGTCGCCTTCGAGGACTTATTGGGGAAGGTTGGGCTCGCCATGCGAGTCTTTTCCTTCCTCCGCCTCGAAACCGTAAGGGGGCGTTGCTGCTTTGGAGAAGGGGGGGGCCCTCTTTTCAAGAAACCACTGCCTCCGAGCCACTCTATCCACTACTAAGCGTGGTGTCCTCCTTTCGGTGGACAGCTTTAGGAACTCCGGCAGATGGCCTGGCGACCAGCTTAAGGGGTGTTGCCTCTTGTGAGTCTAACGACTCTCGATGGATACGCGTGGCCGTTTCGCCTTACGGGAAACGGTTGCGCTTGGAGAAGAGGGGGGTTGCCCTGGTTTTAGCCGGGGCTGGGTATGAACCCTTTTTGCCGCCAGCTTTACCAGGGGAGCGCCCAAGTTGGCTAGAGCCCGCAGAAGGGCTTCGAATGGGCGCGGAATCAACCGAGTTCGTTGGACTGGATGAGCCAGGAGCAGAGGGTGCCTTTCTAACTATTGAGGCATATGAAAGACCCATGCAGAGCCGGGCGCGCTAGGACCAAGTCCTTAGCCTCGCAGAATGAGAGTCAATCCTTAGCCTGAAGAAGTGGGGTGCAGCTCTCCGCAATTGACACACTTGGTCACACATGATTTGGACTTATCGTGTGCTGCCTTGGAGCAATTTACACAGACTTCTTGTGACCCCGACTTTGCACGTCTACATGAACGATTCGTATGGCTGAAGCGATGACAGTAATAGCACAGCCGCGGCAGTGGCACGAATGCGTTCACGCGGTAGCGGTACCAACCGGCACGCACCGACTCGGGAAGCTTGTCACAGTCGAACGTGAACTTTACGGCCCCATCGTCGGCCAGCTCTTAGGTGATGTCGTCCATGGAGTAGTCAACGAGTTTTCTCGCATAAACTACTCCTTTCACAAAGTTCCTGGTAGAGTGCGGCGTCACACTCACCGGCGTGCCATGAAGTATCCGAAGAGAACTTATCTTGGCCGCCTCGGTGAGATTCGTCGCATTCGCTAGAAGGTTCCCGTTTGAGAAACGGGTTACCTTCGGCTCTCTACCAATTGCACTAGCTAATCCTCTCCTCTGATGGATAATGTTGCCCTTGGTCAATATGCTGCCTTCAGTGGAGCGAATAACGAGGAACCGTTTGAATCCAGCGTGCTCGAAAACGACAGGTAACCTCTAAATGAGGGGCCCTGATGTTATCGAGGCTCCGCCCTGTGCACTTTTGGTCTTAGTCATAGTTACGGGCTCCGCACATGGGACGGGAGGGTGTCGGGATGTGCCGAACTTGGCCTGGTTACTTGCCAAAGTGTTAGTAGACCCATCCGTCCCCGCAGATGGAGAGAGCCCGAGTCTTCTTAGTCTTTTTTTTTTGTTTCTTTTTTGGAGACGAGGGCGGGGAATGAACCCGCTTCTCACCTCCGCCGGTAGGAGCCTCCAGTCGTTTGAGGAGGACCTTTCATAGGGTCAGATTCGCGTTCGGTGCTTGGCGCCGAGCCCAGATTCCCCCCCTATGGGAGGCCCTACCGTTTGAGGCTGGGTTGCCTCAAGGACCATGTCTATCACAGTAGGTGCCTCCAGGTAGCCATCCCCTCCCAGGATATCGCAGGTTCCTTTGGCAGCGTCACCAGTCATGTGTAGGGAGGCACACGCCTTGCCCCCAGCATGGTTCAATATTCTTGCCAGCAGATCTTTTGAGGGAAGTTACCGAACGGGCCTGGCTTCCATCTCCCCTCTAAGGGGGTTTGCCCTACCGAGCCGCTTCAATGAGGGGTGATCGGCAATGGGCTGCCTGCTGGCTTTTTTGGCAGTCCCCTTAGAAAGAATAGGAGGGACTGCCGCTGGAAATAGGGAAGTTCCCGAAAGCACCTCCAGAGACGGGGGAGTCCCCTAGACCCCTAGTCGTAGTAGAGGAGTAAGCCTCCTCTCCTGTTAGATAAATATGGAGGGTCCCCTGCGCAATTACAGGGGTGGGAGGGACCTCCATATTTTCTGTGGAGCTGCCCGAGGGCGGCTCCGTCGATGGAACATGGGAAGTTTAGGGTTGCTTTTTTTTTAGTTTTTCATCTATGGACATGGTGACCCTATTTTTTCCACGGGATGCAATAGCACATCACCCCTCCCAGTAGTTCGCTCTGCAAGAGGTGCTTACGAGCATGTCAGAGCCAGGTGCCGCCATTTAAGGCCACCTCTTTCCCCTGGTGACCTGGCAGCCCTTCAGCAGGCCGGCTCCACCTTGAGCACGGCGTAAAATCAAGCATAGATGGTGAATTGAGAAGGAAAAGGGATGTGAGGAAGATAAGGGTGGGGATTAAGCAGGTTGTTAAAAAAAAAACATCCCGAACCGGAGCTTAGGGAGCGTTGTTCCCTCCACCCTCAGCCCCGACCCGGGACGGTTGGCTTGAGAAGGTCAGCATCTACCCTGTGAAATTAGAGGCTGACCAGAGAAAGTTGTGGGAGAGGTTGTATGAATAGCGACGAAGTAGGGGAGAAATACAGGCTATCTGAAGGAAGGAAGAGAGGCTAAGCTGGGGCTGGACGGAGCGCTGGATCCCGTCAGCACGGCTGCCAGGATGGCAAATCGCCGCGCCCCTTACGGGTGAGCAGAGCTGGAATTTTGCTGTTGAATGTTCTTCGAGTGGGGTCTGGCTGGGAAAGCATGAGATGGCTTTATTAGGTATTTTGGGGAGACTTAGACACACAGAAGAGGCGGGTCTTTTCAGGGGTTTCCAGTTGCCCCGAGGGGGCAGGGGGGTCCTGCTGGGGAAGGCCCCGACGTTTGGGCTATACTGTCGAATAGGTTAGAGCACTTTTAACGCTAACGTTCAAAAAGTCTCTTTCAGGGTCTCGGAAGCCTCTTGCGCTTGGCTTTGTCTCCTTACCGTGTCGATGCTCCTCTTTAAGACGGCGAAATCCGATCACTCACTCACAGGATGAGGACAAGAAATGAACCGGACCCGCCGTCATATATGCGCATGGAACTGAACTTAACTCTGACCATGGTCCGAGCTCGTCGGTATTTTGAAGAGTACGAGCTAGTATTGGGGCAGTCCATCACCGCGAAGTTGCTGTTCTGCATCTTTTCACAGTAAAATTGCCGGAGTTGGTATTCAAGCATTTTGACGTAGCTATGAATGCCACTTCCAATGCCTTTCTCCTCCTCGTGTTTGATACATATGTGACTGCTCTTGTTTCTCTCCAGTTGATGCGGTGGTAGGCATCTTGCAGGTGTTCGGTGAGATCGTTGCTGAGCGGCCCTGCCCGAATATCCTGCTTGTACTCACTCACTCTGTCCCAACACTGCCTCGGACTCTTCAGAAAACTGACGAATCAGCGACGAGCTCGGAATATAGTCAGAGTTAAGTTCAACCCCATGCGTATATAAAACGGTGGTCCACTTCATTTCTTAAAACTCAGAAAGATCCAGAGGAGCGAAACGTCAGTAATAAAAAACCTTAACAACTTGTGGTTTCTTCTATTCTCCCTCTCCATTTGTTGTATTATAGTACGTAGCGGTAAGAGCGGGAAAAATTGTTTCAATCGCTAATAGGGAAGCATAGCATGAGCCACCCAGCCCAAGAGACCAGGCGAGTTGAAAACTTTAAAATTCTGAATACATATCACAGATAGGTTGAAGCTAGATAGTAGTGAAATTAAAAAATGGAGGAGAAGGGGTTTGTAAATTAATTGGCGAAAGAAAAAGAGGAAATTATTTGAAGAATTATTTCTACGGGGGGCACTATAACCGGGAAGGCGTGCCTCTCCTCCAGGTATAACATTCTACACTGGGCACCACCTTGCAGGGAGGCTTGTCTGGGAAAAGAAATCTCCGGGCATGATTTTTTGTCGCCGGAAACACGACAGCCTAGAACTAGGCTACTTGAAAATAAAAATATGAAAACATAACAATGATAAAATTTGAAAAAACTTAAAAATTAGGAAGCAACCTCCGGCGTCGGAGGGAGTTCCCCCTCACCCTGGTGCAGGAGCGTGCAATCTACAAAGAAAACAATAACAAAAAAATAGAACCTACTTAAATAAAGGGGAGAAGCCCGGCCTCCCCCCAAAAGTCAACAAGTCAATGTGCACGAACTCGTCTCGAGTACAAGGGACAGGCGGTAGCGACCCCGCCCATCCCGGTACCGGGACAGGTATCGTGACCGAAGATCACCCAGACTGGGACATTCGACAAGAATGTGCCGAACAGTCTGGTTGGCGACGCAGTCGTCAAAATAGGGCGCTGGCGAGCGCTCCATCAGATAGCGATGCGTCACACGAGTATGTCCGATTCGAAGACGACAGAAAGCGACCTGAAGCCATCGCGGCATTGGGGGACAGGTCCATGGGAACAGTCGCGGCACAATGGCAGGCAACGTTAAGTTCCCTTCGATCGTATCTTATCTTCTTTGCCAAGTAGTCCGAAAAGCTGCCCGTATTCCTGCCATGTAGTCTGTGCGAGGAAAAGCAAAAGGCTAGTCCGGACGCAGAGTAATCGTGGAATCTTTGGCGCCCTAATTCCCCACAATTCCTACATGTCGAGGAACCCAGCAGAAGATAATATCAACATCCGCACGGCTCGCCAAAACCGTGGCGTAACAGATATCGCGAACCAGGAGATGCGGAGAGTCCAATGCCCCAAGACCACTCAGGGCGCTTTGTGAGTCGATATAGATCACAATCCGGTCTCAGAACCGAGCACGTCGCGTAATCTGCCGTAAGGAGTGGTGTATTGCCACGAGTTCGGATATGAAGACAGACGCAGCGCCTGGAAGAGCCCCGCTGATTTCAAACAGAGATAATACGGCGTGGAAGCTGAACGCCTCTTGGGACTTGGAGCCATCCGTATACACTGGTACGGTTCCAGCGTGACACGAGGTGTGCTGCAAAAAGGTCAAACGCAATACTTCGGGCGCTGTACAAGCTTTGGGAGCAGAGGCGTGGCGACAAATAGCCAAATGTGGTACCCTCCAGGGTGGCGTCCTGGGCAGAACCAGAGGCGCCACCGGCCCTAAACCTTTGGGTTTAGGGTCTGACTGGCGTCTCTTGGCGGCATAGGCACCATCGAGATCAGCTGTGGATGCAGTGAGAGCTATTGGCGACTGAGGGAGGCGCCGGGCTCGCGCGTACAGGCGAGTGATGCACTGCACGCGGCGCAGAGCGAGTGGCATCTCCCCAGCATCGACCAACAGGCTCTCAATGGGGGAAGTGCGGAAGGCACCGGTCGCAAGGTGAAGGCCGGTGTGGTGGATCGAATCTACCTTCCGCAATAAACGCTCGGCTGCAGATGCATAAAACTCTCATCCATAGTTGAGCTTCGAGAGAACAAAGGATCGATAACAAAGTAGGGCAGTTGCCCTATCAGCGCCCCAAGCGCTGAACGTCACGAAACGGAGAATATCCATGGCGCGGGTACAAGAGACCCTAAGGCTGCGAATATGAGCCTCCCAGAGGAGGTTTCGGTCGAAAACAAGACCAAGGAAACGGTGCGACTAAACCACATCCAGGCGCACCCCATTAAGAAACAAATCTGGGTCGGGGTGAAGCCGTGGATGGCGGCAGAAGTGCACCACCTTAGTCTTGGCCAAAGAAAACCGAAACCTGTGCGCTTCGGCATAGCGAGAGACGCAGTTCAATGCCTGTTGGAGTTGACGCTCCATAGTTTGCATCTGGGCCGCGCCAAAAGAGATCGAAAGGTCGTTCACGAAGAGCGTAGCGAGAACATCTTCCGGCAGCACCGAGGTGATGCCGTTGATGCTCAGGGCAAAGAGTGTGACACTATGGACACTTCCCTGTGGGACACACTCTTTCTGCTCCTTTGGGCCGGAGAGGGCTCCCCCCACCCGTACGCAGAATCGACGATCTCGCAAAAATCCAGATATAAACATTAAGAGGCGTCCCCTCGCCCCCATCGTGTGGAGAGTCTCCATGATACCGTATCGCCATGCGGTATCATAGGCCTTCTCCAGATCGAAAAATACCGTGGCGTATGTCTACGAGGAAAAGCCTCGCAGACGGCATTTTCCAGTCGGAGCAGAGCATCCGACGTCGAGTGGAACTTGTGAAAGCCGAACTGTGCAGAAGACAGATGGCCTCCACTGTCCAGGAAAAAGGCTAATCTGACATTTACTAATTTCCCAATCAACTTGCACACGCAAGAGGTTAGAGAGATTGGGCGGAAACCGGTCGGGGTAGAGTAATCTCTCCCCGGTTTGCGAAAGGCGAGCACAGTAGCAATTCGCCAGGAGTATAAGAGAAGACCTTCCACCCAGATCCTGTTGAACAAATTTAACAGAAAGGCCATGCTTCGTTCACCCAGAGGTCAAAGCATGGCGTACGGGACATCGTTTAGACCATGGGCAGTGTCCGTGCACGAAGCGAGAGCGGAACGTAACTCACTCACAGTAAACTTGTCGTTGAAGGGTTCTCCGCCTCTGGAGGTAAAGTCCAGCCGGCGGCCTTCCGCGACATCACGACGTGCATTGAATGCTGGCGGAGCAGCATCACGGCTAGAGAATGGTGGAAAAGCGGTCGCTAAGGATTCCGCCACTGGCGCGGGGTCCGAGATTGCGGTCCTATTCTCCTGAAGAACGGGAGGGGGTCCTGCGAGAACTTGCCCCGAATCCTTTTGACTCACTTCCACACCTCAGCTAAAGGGATCTTCCCGTTAAGTGAAGACACGTATGCCCGCCAAGAAGAGCGGCGGGCGTGCTTCGAAATATACCGGAACCTAGCCCTAGCCCGACGAAATTCAACGACAGTGAAATCGTTCGGGCGGCGCTTATAGCGCATGTAGGCATAACGCTTCTGTTTGAGGGCCGTCTCACACTCGGCCGACCACCATGGGAGTGGTCGGCGTGCAAAACCGCCAGACGTCCTAGAAATAGTAGTCAAGCTCACGGCGATGAGGTTGCCGGAGAAGAACTCAACGGCCTCATCTACCGACCTAAACTCCTCGAATGAGATGGAGAATTCCGTCATTTCCTGAAATGCAGGCCACCGCGCCCGCACCAAGCACCACCAAGGTCATCTCTCAGGCATAAGTTGCCCTAAAAATGATATTTGAATGGGAAAGAAATCACTACCATGGAGGTCATCGACAACCCCCAATCAAAATCAGGCTGTGCTTTCGAAGAGCACAGAGATAGGTCAAGGCCAGAAAATGAAGCGGTTCTCGGACAGTGATGCGTAAACTCATCCACGTTTAGGACACCCATCTCAAGCTTTTCGATCAGATCGGCAAGGACTTGTCCCCTGGGATTTATGGAGTAATCTCCCCAGAGAGGATGCCTGCCGTTCAGATCTCCAAGCAAGAGATAGGGCCTCGGCAACCGTGCGACGACGCGGCGGAAGTCCCCCACGTCGAAGTCAGCTGACGGTGGAATGTACGCAGAAATGATAGTATACCTCCTATCCAGGGGCAGCTGCACAGCCACTGCCTGGAAGATATATCTAATTTTTTTTTTTTTTAAAGAGCTCATCTGGCGACTGCCTACTTGGGCATTAGTCGCCGTATTAAAACTAACGTAGTTCTAGGCTACTTTAAAATAAAATTAAAGAAAGAAAAAAAAAACACCCCAAAAAGGTAGAAAGGAAGCCAGATGGTGCGTCGGGGAGAGGTCCCCCCGGCGCAGAAGCGTGCAACTAAAGAAAAAAAAATTGAAAAAAAAATAAATGCAAAAAACAAAACAAACAAAAAAAACAAACCTTGCTTAAATAATAGGGAGAAGGCCGGCCTCCTCCAAGAAGTCAACAAGTCCACAAGTCAATGTGCACGAATCTGCCCCGAGTACAAGAGACAGGCGGTAGCGACCCCACCCATCCCGGTACCGGGACAGGTGTCGTGCGCGAAGATCACCCAGACTGGGACATTCGACAAGATGGTTTCGAACAGTCTGAGGAGCGACAGAGTCGTTGCAATCGGGTACTGGCAAGCGCTCGATCAAGTAGCGATGCGTCACACGAGTGTGTCCGATTCGGAGACGACAGAAAGCAACCTGAAGCCGCCGCGGCATTGGGGGATAGGTCCATGGGAACAGTCGCGGCACAATGGCACGCAACTTAAAGTTCCCTTCGACCGTCTCCCATCTTCTTTGCCAAGGGGTCCGAAGAGCTGCCCGTATTCCTGCCATGTAGTCGGTGTGAGGAAGAGCGAAACGCTGGTCCGGTCACAGAGTCCTCACGGACTCTTTGTAGCACTCATCGGCGCGCTCATTCCCCGCAATTCCTACATGTCCAGGAACCCAGCAGAAGATAATCTCGACATCCGCTTGGCTCGCCAAAACCGTGGCGTCACGGATATTGCGAACCAGGGGATGCGGAGATTCCAATGCCCCAAGAGCACTCATGGCACTTTGTTAGGTCGCTATAGATCAAAATCCGGTCTCCAAACCGGGCACGTCACGTAATCTCCCGTACCGAGTGGTGTATCACCACCAGCTGAGCCGTGAAGACAGACGCAGCGGCTGGTAGAGCCCCGCTGACTTCAAACAGAGGGGATACGGCGTGGAAGCCGAACCCCTCTTGGGACTGGGAGCCCTCCGTATACACTGGCACGGTTCCATCGTGACACAATGTGTGCTCCAAAAAGGTCGAACGCAATACTCCCGGCGCAGTACAAGCTTTGGGAGCAGAGGCGTAGCAACAAATAGCCAAATGTGGTACCCTCCAGGGTAGCGTTTTGGGTTGAACCAGGGGCGCCACCGGCCCGAGAGCTATACCTACATCTCGAAGGAGTTTCCTGGCCTTAAACCCAAATGGCTTAGGGTATGACTGGCGTCTTTCAGGGGCATAGGCACCATCGACATCAGCTGCAGATGCAGTGAGAGCTGTTGGTGACTGAGGGAGGCGCCGGGCTCGAGAGTACAGGCGAGTGATGCACTGCACGCGGCGGAGAGCGAGTGGCATCTCCCCAGCATCGACCAACAGGCTCTCAATGGGGGAAGTGCGGAAGGCACCGGTCGCAAGGCGAAGGCCGGTGTGGTGGATCGAATCCACCTTCCGCAATAAACGCTCGACTGCAGATGCATAAAACCGCATCCGTAGTCGAGCTTCGAGCGAACAAAGGATCGATAAAAAAGTAAGGCGGTAGCCCTATCAGCGCCCCAAGCGCTGAACGTCACGGAACGGAGAATGTCCATGGCACGGGTACAAGAGACCCTAAGGCTGCGAATATGAGCCTCCCAGGTGAGGCATCGGTGGAATACAAGACCAAGGAAACGGTGTGACTCAACCACATCCAGGCGCACTCCATTAAGAAACAAATCTGGGTCGGGGTAAAGCCGTGGATGGCGGCAGAAGTGCACCATCTTAGTCTTGGCCAAAGAAAACCAAAACCTGTGCGCTTCGGTATAGCGAGAGACGGGGTTCAATGCCGGTTGGAGTCGACGCACCCTAGTTGGCATCTGGGCCGTGCCAAAAGAGATCGAAAGGTCGTCCACGAAGAGTGTAGCGAGAACATCTTCCAGGAGCACCGAGGTGATGCCGTTGCTGCTCATGGAAAAGAGTGTGACAGTGAGGACACTTCCCTGCGGGACACCCTTTTCCTGCTCCTTTGGGCCGGAGAGGGCTCCCCCCACCCGTACGCGGAATCAACGATCTCGCAAAAATTTAGATATAAACATTGGGAGGCGTCCTCTCGCCCCCATCGTGCGGAGAGTCTCCATGATACCGTATCGCCTTGCGGTATCATAGGCCTTCCCCAGATCGAAAAACACCGTGGCGTAGTGCTGTCTACGAACGAAAGCCTCGCAGACGGCATTTTCCAGTCGGAGCAGAGAATCCGACGTGGAGTGGAACTTGCGGAAGCTGCACTGTGCGGAATACAGATGACCTCCACTGTCCAGGAAAAAGGCTAATCTAACATTTACCAATTTCTCCATCAACTTGCACACGCAAGAGGTTAGAGAGATTGGGCGGAAACCGGTCGGACTAGAGTGATCTCTCCCCGGTTTGTGAAAGGCAAGCACAGTAGCGATTCGCCAGGAGTCTGGGAGAAGACCTTCCACCCATATCCTGTTGAACAAATCTAACAGAAAGGCCATGCCTCGCTTACCTAGGTGTCGAAGCATGGCGTACAGGACATCGTCCGGACCATGGGCGGTGTCTGCTCACGAAGCGAGAGCGGAACGCAACTCGCTTACAGTAAACTTGTCGTTGACGGGTTCTCCGCCTCTGGAGGTAAAGTCCAGCCAGCGGCCTTCCGCGACATCACGACGTGCTTTGAATGCTGGCGGAGCAGCATCACGGCTAGAGAATGCGGAAAAAGCGGTCGCGAAGGATTCCGCCACGGACGCGGGGTCCGAGATTGCGGTCCCATTCTCCTGGAGAACGGGAGGGGGGTCCTGCGAGAACTTGCCCCGAATCCTTTTGACTCGCTTCCACACCTCAGCTAAAGGGGTCTTCCCGTTAAGTGAAGACACGTATGCCCGCCAAGAAGAGCGGCGGGCGTGCTTCGAAATATACCGGAACCTAGCCCTAGCCCGACGAAATTTAACGACAGTGAAATCGTTCGGGCGGCGCTTATAGCGCATGTAGGCATAACGCTTCTGTTTGAGGGCCGTCTCACACTCGGCCGACCACCACGGGAGCGGTCGGCGTGCAAAACGGCCAGACGTCCTAGGAATAGTAGTTTGGCCCACGGCGATGAGGTTGCCGGAGAAGAACTCAACGGCCTCACCTACCAACCTAAACTCCTCGACTGAGATAGAGAATTCAGTCATTTCCTGAAATGCAGGCCACCGCGCCCGCGCCAAGCCTCACCGAGGTGGTCTCTCAGGCGGCAGTTGTCCTGAAAATGATATTTGAATAGGAAAGTGATCATTACCATGGAGGTCATCGACCACCCACCAATCAAAATCACGCTGTGCATCCGAAGAGCACAAAGATAGGTCAAGGTAAGAAAATGAAGCGGTTCTCGGACAGTGATGCGTAAACTCATCCACGTTTAGGACACCCATCTCAAGCTTTTCGATCAGATCGGCAAGGACTTGTCCCCTGGGATTTATGGAGTAATCTCCCCAGAGAGGATGCCTGCCGTTCAGATCTCCAAGCAAGAGATAGGGCCTCGGCAACCGTGCCACGACGCGGCGGAAGTCCCCGGCGTCGAAGTCAGCTGACGGTGGAATGTACGCAGAAATGATAGTATACCTCCTATCCAGGTGCAGCTGCACAGCCACTGCCTGAAAGGAGGTATCTAAAGAGAAAGGAAGAACGGAGACATCATGCCGGGTGTAAACCGCGCATCCCCCAGCCCGGCCATTCCGCGGTGGTGGGGTCGCAAGACCCTTATACCCCGGGAGGGCAGGCAGGGGGCACGCGCCTAGCATGATCTCCTGCAAAAAAAGGCTAACGGGGAACGGGACGAGGCGAGCCTCGGCAGCTCCTCCTAGTTGGCCCGGAGTCCACGGCAATTCCATTGAAGGATGATGCCCTCCAGGCCTAGCTCGGAGGAGACGCGGGGGCTCTCCTCGAATTGAACACCCTCACGGGAATGGCCGTACGCTTCCCGGGGGCAGAACCCCGGGCGCTGTTGGCCGGACAAAGCGCTGGAGGCGCTGTCGCCTTCGAGGACTTATTGAGGTAGGTTGTGCTTGCCATGCGAGTCTTTTTCTCCCTCCGCCTCGCAACCTTTGGCGGGCGCTGCGGCTTCGGAGGCGGGGGCCCCTCTTTTTGAGGAACCACCGTCTCCGAGCCACTCGCTCCACCTCGGGGCGTAGGCGAAGGAGCTGAAGCCCCTTTGTTGCTATCCTCCTTTCGGGGGACAGCTTTAGGAACCCCCGAAGATGGCCTAGCGTCCATCTTCAGGGGTGTTTCCTCCTGTGAGTCTAACGAATCTGTGGAGGCGCGTGGCTGTTTCGCCTTGCGGGAAACGGTCACGCTGGGGGGAGGGGGGGGAGCCCTGGTTTTAGTCGGGGCTGGGTATGAACCCTTTTTGCCGCCAGCTTTACCAGGGGAGCGCCCGGGTTGGGTAGAGCCCACAGAAGGGCTCCGAATGGGCGCGGAAACAACCATGCTCGTTGGCCTGGATGGGCCAGGAGCAGAGGGTGCCTTTCGAACTACTGAGGCATATGACGTCCCAGGCAGAGCCGGGCGCGCCAGGACCAAGTCCTTAGCCTCGCGGAATGAGAGTCGATCCATGGGCCTGAACGGTCAGCATTTCTTTCTCCAGGAGATATGCACCATATTGCTTCGAAGAAGCAGGGTGCGGCTCTCCGCAATTGACACACTTGGCCACACACGATTTAGACTTATCGTGTGCGACCTTGGAGCAATTTACACAGACTTCGGGGGACCCCGTTTTGCACGTCTACATGAGCGATTTGTATGGCCGAAGCGGTAAAAGTAATAGCACCGCCGCGGCAGTGGCACGAATGCCTTCACGCGGTAGCGGTACCAACCGGCACGCACCGACTCAGGGAGCTTGTCACTGTCGAACGTGACGAAGAGTGTAGGGGTGGGTCTCGAAGCCCCTCCCTGTTTTCTCATCACACGTTCGACCTTGACCGCCCCATGGTCGGCCAGCTCTAGGGTGATGTCCTCAATGGAGTAGTCAACGAGTTCCCTCGCATGAACTACTCCTTTCACAAAGTTCATGGTAGAGTGCGGCGTCACACTCACCGGGGTGCCATGAAGTGTCCGAAGAGCACTTATCTTGGCCGCCTCGGCGGGATTCGCCGCATTCGCCAGAAGGCTGCCGTCCGAGAAACGGGTCACCTTCAGCTCTCTACCAATTGCACTTGCTAATCCTCTCCTCTGATGGATCATATTGCCCTTGGACAACATGGTGCCATCAGTGGAGTGAATAACGAGGAAGCGTTTGAAGCCAGTGGGCTCGAAAACGCCAGGTAACCTCTGAATGAGGGGCCCCGATGTCATCGAGGCTCCGCCCTGTGCACTTTTGGTGTTAGTCTTGGTCAGGGGCTCCGCACACTAGGGGGTAGAGGGGCCGGATGTGCCGAT
This sequence comes from Ceratothoa steindachneri, assembly GCA_963969495.1. Lineage (NCBI taxonomy): Eukaryota > Metazoa > Arthropoda > Malacostraca > Isopoda > Cymothoidae > Ceratothoa > Ceratothoa steindachneri. The sequence continues at coordinate 140,942,433 of OZ018318.1, forward strand.
CTTGGCTTGGTCGCCTAGCAAAGTGGCAGCAGACCTATCCGTCCCCGCGGATGGAGAGGAGCCCCGAGTCTTCTTTGTCTTTCTAGTCTTTTTCTTTTTTGGAGAGGAGGGCGGGGAATGAACCCGCCGGCAGAAGCCCCCATGCCAGATGAGCCGGCCTCAGCCAGGTCCCTCTCCGAAATGGAAAAGTTCCTGGTAGTTGTGGCGGCACCTGTCGGAGGAGATCCCTCCCCTCCTTGTATTGCCTCGGAGCCCTCAGCCGTTTTAGGGGGACCTTGCATAGGGGCGGACTCGGGTTCGGTGCTTGGCGCCGAGCCCGGATTCCCCCCCATGGAAGGCCCTACCGTCTGAGGCTGGGTCTCCTCAAGGACCATGTCTATCACAGGAGGGGCCTCCAGTTGGCCATCCCCTCCCAGGACATCGCAGGTCCCCTTAGCAGCGTCAAGAGTCATTTGTGGGGAGGCACAAGCCTTAACCCCGGCAAGGTTTAATATCCTTGCCAGCAGGTCTTTTGAGGGAGGTGACCGAAGGGGCCTGGCTTCCCTCTCCCCATAAGGGGGTTTGCCCTACCAAGCCGCTTACAAGAGGGGCGGTCGGCAATGGGCTGCCTGCTGGCTTTCTTGGCAGTCCCCTTAGAAAGAAAAGGAGGGACTGCCGCTGGAAATAGGGAGGTGCCCGAAAACACCTCCAGAGAAGGGAGGGAGGGGGAGTCCCCTACACCCGTAGGCGTAGGAGAGGAGTGAGCCTCCTCTCCGGTTAAAGAAGTATGGAGGGTCCCCTGCGCAAGCACAAGGGAGTGGACCTCCATTTTTTTGGTGGAGCTGCCCGAGGGCGGCTCCGTTGTTCTTGGGGAAGTTGGGGGTTGGGTTTTTTTTTGATACTCATCATTGGGCATGGTGACCCTCTTATTTACACGGGACGCAACAGCTCACCACCTCTCACAGTTGCCCGCACTGCAAGAGGTGCTTGCAGGCCCGGCAGAGCCAGGCGCCACCATTTGGGACCACCCCTCCCGCCTGGTGGCCTGGCAGTCCATCGGCATGGCGGCTCCACCTTAGACACGGCGTAAAAATGATAGAGTTTGAAGACGAGAGGAAAAGGGATGTGAGGAAGGTATGGGTCGGGATGAAGCAGGTAGTTAAAAACCAGCTACCCCAGACCGGAGCTCAGGGGTTAGGGAACATTGTCCCCCACCCCCTCAGCGGGACGGTTGGCTGAAAGGAAGGTCAGCATCTACCCTGTGAAATTAGAGGCTGACCAGAGAAAGTTGTGGGAGAGGATGTGTGAAAAGAGAGGAAACAAGTGTTTTGAAGGAAGGAAGAGAGGCTAAGCTGGGGCCGGACGGGGTGCTGAGTCCCGTCAGCACGGCGGCCAGGATGGCAAATCGCCGTGCCCCTTACGGGGTCTACCCTGTGAAATTAGAGGCTGACCAGAGAAGGTTGTGGGAGAGGTTGTGTGATAAGAGAGGAAACAAGTGTTTTGAAGGAAGGAAGAGAGGCTAAGCTGGGTCCGGACGGGGTGCTGCCCCCATCCCGAACCGGAGCTCAGGGGTTAGGGAACAAAGACCCCTCTCCCCCCAGCCCCGATCCGGGGTGGTTCGCTTGAGAAGAAGTTCAGCATCTACCCTGTGAAATTAGAGGCTGACCAGAGAAAGTTGTGGGAGAGGTTGTATGAAAAGCGACGAGGTAGGGGAGAAATACAGGCTATCTGAAGGAAGGAAGAGACGCTAAGCTGGGGCCGGACAGGGCGCTAGATCCCGTCAGCACGACGGCCAGGATGGCAAATCGCCGCGCCCCTTACGGGGGGTTGGCTTGAAAAGATGGTCAGCATCTACCCTGCGAAATTAGAGGCTGACCAGAGAAAGTTGTGGGAGAGGTATGAAAAGCGAGGAAATACAAGTGTTTTGAAGGAAGGAGAAGAGGCTTAGCTTGGGCCGGACGGAGCGCTGGATCCCGTCAGCACGGCGGCCAGGATGGCAAATCGCCGCGCCCCTTACAGGGTCGCCGGGCATGAGGGTATTTGAATGATCTTTCAAAAAGGCAATAACAAAACTGTTTATTAATGCTTTAAACAACTATACAAAAAGTGGTTATGAAATGGAAGGTATTTCAAATGGGTAAGCAAAAATGCACTTAGAATTTTGCTTGCTGAACTAGCAAAAGAATATTATTCAATACAGTACCAATTATTTTACAAGTTTAATAAAGTAAACCAAGGTCAAATTGTCTTAAAAGAAAATTAAATTACAAACCTAAGACTTGCAATATTAATAATTTATGCTGATTAAAAGTTCTGTAGGAACAATTAAAATCATTAAACTCCCTGTTCAGAAAGTGAAATGTTAGGTTATGAAAATTATTTTAAGAATTTTGCTCATTAATTCACAAATCCAAAATTAAATTAGTGGTTAAGAGAAAATAGCCAATACAAATTTTTTTCAATATAAACGAGAGTCAATATTAGGAAACTGCACATTCGCTCTGCTTACAAAACTGAAAATCGAAACTTAAATCCATGCGTAGCGGCTACATAATACCTTCTTCAAAAAAAAAATGTAGAGGATTGCTAAGTACAGGAGTTGAATGTCCAGGATTGCATAATGTCTGGAGCGGTTATCAAATCAGGTCAAGGTTGTGAAGTAGGATTTTATTTAACGATTAGAAAAACAAATTTACTTAGGTATGATAAATATTTTGATTTTCTTATTGGTAAAGAATTAGGACGGCCGATTGACGCTAGTTAGTAAGTTCCACTCAACGAGGGTTAATGTGAATGGGCAGGAGGATGGGCTAAGAGGGCAGGAGACAGGGGGAAAGGTCTAAGGCGATGTCAAGTAGAATAAGGATAGGATACAATTAGCGCTCAACAGGTAGTACGGAACTGCGGAAACCCTCAGCGGGTTAAGGTTACGGAAGAGGATCATTCGATGGGATGAAAGGGTATTGCGGGGTTGCGTGAGTGCTCAATGAGTGTTATGGGATAAGCAAGTACGCAAAAAGGATGGTGAAGAGTAGCACATCTTGTATTAGGGTACATATAAATTTGCTAGAGCTGGGAGTTTTTTTGTATGGAAGTTTATTTGACGGGCGATTGATGAATATAACTCCTACTCAGCAAGGCTTTTCATTGCAAAGGGGTGGGGGAAAGGTAAGTGTGTGTGTGGGGGAGGACGAATGCGAACTATATCAAGGAGAGAATTTAAAGGCACAGAATGAGAAAATATTTAGGGAGAACAAGAAAGCGGCGACGAGGGGAGTACACGGGGCGACTCAAATGGCCGCAGTGATGGCTAGAGTTGTCTGAAGACCGTGGAAAGAACTACCACAACTGCAGATGATCATGTCGTCACTCTAGTGTGTGGGTTAATTGGGCGGGAAAGAGAGGAAGTGACCGTGTTGATCAAAGATGAAGCTTAGGGCTGAAACCCTGCAGCGAACTCCTCCTGATAAAAACCTACACGGACCTGAAAAGGACGGTCGCGCAAATACTGGGAAATGAAAGTGGGTAGGAAATCGCGAAGAACAAACTATTCATAATAGAGGAACGTTTTTTTTTTTTTTTTAATTAAGGGGCTATCTGGCGACTGCCGACTAAGGCATAAGTTGCCGTAAACAAACAGCCTAATTTAGGCTACTTTAAAAAATTAAACAGAAAACAATAAAAAGGAATAACAATAACAATAACAAAACAATTACAAAAACAACAACAACAATTAAATCGCGTTAAATAAAAGGGAGAAGGCCGGCCTCCCCCAAAAAGTCAATAAGTCCACCAGTCAAAGTACACGCACTCATCCCGAGAACAAGGGACAGGCGGTAGCGACCCCGCCCATCCCGGTACCGGGACAGGTGTCGTGCGCGAAGATCACCCAGACTGGGACATTCGACAAGAATGTGCCGAACAGTCTGGGGAACGACGCAGTCGTTGCAATAGGGCGCAGGCGAGCGCTCCATCAGATAGCGATGCGTCACACGAGTGTGTCCGATTCGGAGACGACAGAAAGCAACCTGAAGCCGCCGCGGCATTGGGGGATAGGTCCATGGGAACAGTCGCGGCGCAATGGCACGCAACTTTAAGTTCCCTTCGACCGTCTCCCATCTTCTTTGCCAAGCAGTCCGAAGAGCTGCCCGTATTCCTGCCATGTAGTCGGTGTGAGGAAGAGCGAAACGCTGGTCCGGTCGCAGAGTCCTCGCGGACTCTTTGGCGCCCTCATCGGCGCGCTCATTCCCCGCAATTCCTACATGTCCAGGAACCCAGCAGAAGATAATCTCGACATCTGCCCGGCTCGCCAAAACCGTGGCGTCACGGATATCGCGAACCAGGGGATGCGGAGATTCCAATGCCCCGAGAGCACTCAGGGCGCTTTGTGAGTCGCTATAGATCACAATCCGGTCTCCGAACCGGGCACGTCGCGTAATCTCCCGTACCGAGTGGTGTATTGCCACCAGCTCGGCCGTGAAAACAGACGCAGCGCCTGGTAGAGCCCCGCTGACTTTAAACAGAGGGGATACGGCGTGGAAGCCGACCCCCTCTTGGGACTTGGAGCCATCCGTATACACTGGCACGGTACCAGCGTGACACGATGTGTGCTCCAAAAAGGTCGAACGCAATACTCCCGGCGCAGTACAAGCTTTGGGAGCAGAGGCGTGGCGACAAATAGCCAAATGTGGTACCCTCCAGGGTGGCGTCCTGGGCAGAACCAGGGGCGCCACCGGCACGAGAGCTATATCTACCTCTCGAAGGAGTTTCCTGGCCCTAAACCCAAAGGGCTTAGGGTATGACTGGCGTCTCTCGGCAGGATAGGCACCATCGAGATCAGCTGCGGATGCAGTGAGAGCTGTTGGCGACTGAGGGAGGCGCCGGGCTCGCGCGTACAGGCGAGTGATGCACTGCACGCGGCGCAGAGCGAGTGGCATCACCCCAGCATCGACCAACAGGCTCTCAATGGGGGAAGTGCGGAAGGCACCGGTCGCAAGGCGAAGGCCGGTGTTGTGGATCGAATCCACCTTCCGCAATAAACGCTCGGCTGCGGATGCATAAAACTCGCATCCGTAGTCGAGCTTCGAGCGAACAAAGGATCGATAAAAAAGTAAGGCGGTAGCCCTATCAGCGCCCCAAGCGCTGAACGTCACGGAACGGAGAATGTCCATGGCGCGGGTACAAGAGACCCTAAGGCTGCGAATATGAGCCTCCCAGGTGAGGCGTCGGTCGAATACAAGACCAAGGAAACGGTGCGACTCAACCACATCCAGGCGCACTCCATTAAGAAACAAATCTAAGTCGGGGTGAAGCCGTGGATGGCGGCAGAAGTGCACCACCTTAGTCTTGGCCAAAGAAAACCGAAACCTGTGCGCTTCGGCATAGTGAGAGACGCGGTTCAATGCCTGTTGGAGTCGACGCTCCAGAGTTGGCATCTGGGCCGCGCCAAAAGAGATCGAAAGGTCGTCCACGTAGAGCGTAGCGAGAACATCTTCCAGCAGCACCGAGGTGATGCCGTTGATGCTCAGGGCAAAGAGTGTGACACTGATGACACTTCCCTGCGGGACACCCTCTTCCTGCTCCTTTGGGCCGGAGAGGGCTCCCCTCACCCGTACGCGGAATCGACGATCTCGCCAAAATTCAGATATAAACATTGGGAGGCGTCCCCTCGCCCCCATCGTGTGGAGAGTCTCCATGATACCGTATCGCCATGCGGTATCATAGGCCTTCTCCAGATCAAAAAACACCGTGGCGTAGTGCTGTCTACGAAGGAAAGCCTCGCAGACGGCACTTTCCAGTCGGAGCAGAGCATCCGACGTGGAGTGGAACTTACGGAAGCCGCACTGTGCAGAAGACAGATGGCCTCCGCTGTCCAGGAAATAGGCTAATCTAACATTTACCAATTTCTCCATCAACTTGCACACGCAAGAGGTTAGAGAGATTGGGCGGAAACCGGTCGGAGTAGAGTGATCTCTCCCCGGCTTGCGAAAGGCGAGCACAGTAGCGATTCGCCAGGAGTCTGGGAGAAGACCTTCCACCCAGATCCTGTTGAACAAATCTAACAGAAAGGCCATGCCTCGCTCACCCAGGTGTCGAAGCATGGCGTACGGGACATCGTCCAGACCATGGGCGGTGTCCGCGCACGAAGCGAGAGCGGAACGCAACTCACTCACAGTAAACTTGTCGTTGAAGGGTTCTCCGCCTCTGGAGGTAAAGTCCAGCCGGCGGCCTTCCGCGACATCACGACGTGCATTGAATGCTGGTGGAGCAGCATCACGGCTAGAGAATGCGGAAAAAGCGGTCGCTAAGGATTCCGCCACGGACGCGGGGTCCGAGATTGCGGTCCCATTCTCCTGGAGAACGGGAGGGGGGTCCTGCGAGAACTTGCCCCGAATCCTTTTGACTCGCTTCCACACCTCAGCTAAAGAGGTCTTCCCGTTAAGTGAAGACACGTATGCCCGCCAAGAAGAGCGGCGGGCGTGCTTCGAAATATACCGGAACCTAGCCCTAGCCCGACGAAATTCAGCGACAGTGAAATCGTTCGGGCGGCGCTTATAGCGCATGTAGGCATAACGCTTCTGTTTGAGGGCCGTCTCACACTCGGCCGACCACCATGGGAGTGGTCGGCGTGCAAAACCGCCAGACGTCCTAGGAATAGTAGTCAGGCCTACGGCGATGAGGTTGCCGGAGAAGAACTCAACGGCCTCATCTACCGACCTAAACTCCTCGACTGAGATAGAGAATTCAGTCATTTCCTGAAATGCAGGCCACCGCGCCCGCGCCAAGCACCACCGAGGTGGTCTCTCAGGCGGCAGTTGCCCTGAAAATGATATTTGAATGGGAAAGTGATCACTACCATGGAGGTCATCGACCACCCCCCAATCAAAATCAGGCTGTGCATCTGAAGAGCACAAAGATAGGTCAAGGCAAGAAAATGAAGCGGTTCTCGGACAGTGATGCGTAAACTCATCCACGTTTAGGACACCCATCTCAAGCTCTTCGATCAGATCGGCAAGGACTTGTCCCCTGGGATTTATGGAGTAATCTCCCCAGAGAGGATGCCTGCCATTCAGATCTCCAAGCAAGAGATAGGGCCTCGGCAACCGTGCCACGACGCGGCGGAAGTCCCCCGCGTCGAAGTCAGCTGACGGTGGAATGTACGCAGAAATGATAGTATACCTCCTATCCAGGTGCAGCTGCACAGCCACTGCCTGAAAGGAGGTATCTAAAGAGAAAGGAAGAACGGAGACATCATGCCGGGTGTAAACCGCGCATCCCCCAGCCCGGCCATCCCGCGGTGGTGGGGTCGCAAGACCCTTATACCCCGGGAGGGCAGGCAGCGGGCACGCGCCTAGCATGGTCTCCTGCAAAAAAATAGCTAACGGGGAACGGGACGAGACGAGCCTCCGCAGCTCCTCCCAGTTGGCCCGGAGTCCACGGCAATTCCATTGAAGGAATATGCCCTCCAGGCCTAGCTCGGAGGAGACGCGGGGGCCCTCCTCGAATTGAAGACCCTCACGGGAATGGCCGTACGCTTCCCGGGGGCAGAACCCCGGGCGCTGTTTAACCGGACAAAGCGCTGAAGGCGCTGTCGCCTTCGAGGACTTATTGGGGGAGGTTGGGCTCGCCATGCGAGTCTTTTCCTCCCTCCGCCTCGAAACCTTAGGCGGGCGTTGCGGCTTGGGAGGCGGGGGCCCCTCTTTTCGAGGAACCACCGTCTCCGAGCCACTCGCTCCACCTCGGGGCGTGGGCGAAGGGGCCGAAGCTCCTTTGTTGCTGTCCTCCTTTCGGGGAACAGCTTTAGGAACCCCGGAAGATGGCCTAGCGACCATCTTCAGGGGTGTTGCCTCCTGTGAGTCTAACGACTCTGTGGAGGCGCGTGGCCGTTTCGCCTTACGGGAAACGGTCACGCTGGGGGAAGAGGGGGGAGCCCTGGTATTAGCCGGGGCTGGGTGTGAACCCTTTTTGCCGCTAGCTCTACCAGGGGAGCGCCCGGGTGTAGTAGAGCCCGCAGAAGGGCTCCGAATGGGCGCGGAAACAACCGTGCTCGTTGGCCTGGATGGGCCAGGAGCAGAGGGTGCTTTTCTAACTATTGAGGCATATGACGTCCCAGGTAGAGCCGGGCGCGCCAGGACCAAGTCCTTAGCCTCGCGGAATGAGGGTCGATCCTGGGCCTGAACGGTCAGGATTTCTTTCTCAAGGAGATATGCACCACATTGCTTCGAAGAAGCAGGGTGCGGCTCTCCGCAATTGACACACTTGGCCACACACGATTTGGACTTATCGTGTGCGACCTTGGAGCAATTTACACAGACTTCGGGTGACCCCGATTTTGCACGTCTACATGATCGATTCGTGTGGCCGAAGCGGTGACAGTAATAGCACCGCCGCGGCAGTGGCACGAATGCCTTCACGCGGTAGCGGTACCAACCGGCACGCACCGACTCAGGGAGCTTGTCACAGTCGAACGTGACGAAGAGTGTAGGGGTGGGTCTCGAGGCCCCTACCTGTTTTCTCATCACACGTTCGACCTTGACCGCCCCATGGTCGGCCAGCTCTAGAGTGATGTCTTCTATGGAGTAGTCAACGAGTTCCCTCGCATAAACTACTCCTTTTACAAAGTTCATGGTAGAGTGCGGCGTCACACTCACCGGGGTGCCAGGAAGTGTCCGAAGAGCACTTATCTTGGCCGCCTCGGCGGGATTCGCCGCATTCGCCGGAAGGCTCCCGTCCGAGAAACGGGTTACCTTCGGCTCTCTACCAATTGCACTAGCTAATCCTCTCCTCTGATGGATCATGTTGCCCTTGGACAACATGGTGCCATCAGTGGAGCGAATAACGAGGAAGCGTTTGAAGCCAGCGGGCTCGAAAACGCCAGGTAACCTCTGAATGAGGGGCCCCGATGTCATCGAGGCTCCGCCCTGTGCACTCTTGGTCTTAGTCAGGGGCTCCGCACACGAGGGGGTAGAGGGGCCGGATGTGCCGATCTTGGCTTGGTCGCCTACCAAAGTGGCAGCAGACCCATCCGTCCCCACAGCCCCCGCGGATGGAGAGGAGCCCCGAGTCTTTTTCGTCTTTCTTGTCTTTTTCTTCTTTTTAGGAGAGGAGGGCGGGGAATGTACCCGCTTTTCACCCCCGCCGATAGAAGCCCCCAGGCCAGATGGACCGGCCTCAGCCAGGTCCTTCTCTGAAATGGAGAAGGTCCCGGTGGGCGCAGGGGATTCATCCGGAGGAGATCCCTCCCCTTCTTGTCCTGCCTGAGAATCCACAGCCGTTTGATGAGGACCTTGCATAGGGGCGGATTCGGGTTCGGTGCTTGGCGCCAAGCCCGGATTCCCCCCCATGGAAGGCCCTACCTTCTGAGGCTGGTTTTCCTCAAGGACCATGTCTATCACAGGAGGGGCCTCCAGTTGGCCATCCCCTCCCAGGACATCGCAGGTCCCCTTGGCAGCGTCATAAGTCTTTAGTGGGGAGGCACAGGCCTTGACCCCGGCAAGGTTTAATATTTTTGCCAGCAGGTCTTTTGAGGGAAGCGACCGAAGGGGCCTGGCTTCCCTCTCCCCCCTAAGGGGGTTTGCCCTACCGAGCCGCTTGTACGAGGGGCGGTCGGCAATGGGCTGCCTGCTGGCTTTCTTGGCAGTCCCCTTAGAAAGCATAGGAGGGACTGCCGCTGGAGATAGGGAGGTGCCCGAAAGCACCTCCAGAGAAGGGGGTGAGGGGGAGTCCCCTACACCCGTAGGCGTAGGAGAGGAGTAAGCCTCCTCTCCGGTTAAAGAGGTATGGAGGGTCCCCTGCGCAAGCACAGGGGGGGGGACCTCCATCTTTTCTGTGGAGCTGCACGAGGGCGGCTCCGTTGTTGTTATAGGGGGAATTAAGGGGAGATGTTTTTTTTTTCATCATTGGGCATGGTGACCCTCTTTGTTTTACGGGACGCAATTGCTCACCACCTCTTGCAGTAGCCCGCACTGCAAGAGGTGCTTACAGGCCCGGCAGAGCCAGGCGCCGCCATTTGGGACCACCCCTCCCGCCTGGTGGCCTGGCAGTCCTTCGGCATGGCGGCTCCACCTTGAACACGGCGTAAAACGGATAGATTTTGAAGACGAGAGGAAAAGGGATGTGAGGAAGGTATGGGTGGGGATGAAGCAGGTTGTTAAAAGCCAACCACCCCAGACCGGAGCTCAGGGGTTAGGGGACATTGTCCCCTCCCCCCTCAGCCCCGATCCGGGACGATTGGCTGAGAAGAAGGTCAGCTTCTACCCTGTGAAATTAGAGGCTGACCAGAGAAAGTTGTGGGAGAGGTTGTATGAAAAGCGACGAGGTAGGATAGGAATACAGGCTATCTGAAGGAAGGAAGAGAGGCTAAGCTGGGGTCGGACGGGGCGCTGGATCCCGTCAGCACGGCGGCCAGGATGGCAAATCGCCGCGCCCCTTACGGGGTAATAGAGGAACGGAGAGTCGTGTCGTACATAAGCTTCGCGGATGTCAATAGATACCTAGCGTGGAAGTATGGCGCGAGAATGTCTCCTGGACGTGGTGGCTAAATCAGAGAAGTGTTTTTGTTTTTTTTTTAAATAAGGGGCTATCTGGCGACTGCCGACTGCCGACTAAGGCATAAGTTGCCGTAAACAAACAGCCTAGTTTTAGGCTACTTTAAAAAATTAAACAGAAAACAATAAAAAGAAATAACAATAACAATAACAAAGCAATAACAAAACAATTACAAAAACAACAACAATTAAATCGGGTTAAATAAAAGGGAGAAGGCCGGCCTCCCCCAAAAAGTCAATAAGTCCACCAGTCAAAGTACACGCACTCGTCCCGAGCACAAGGGACAGGCGGTAGCGACCCCGCCCATCCCGGTACCGGGACAGGTGTCGTGCGCGAAGATCACCCAGACTGGGACATTCGACAAGAATGTGCCGAACAGTCTGGGGGACGACGCAGTCGTTGCAATAGGGCGCAGGCGAGCGCTCCATCAGATAGCGATGCGTCACACGAGTGTGTCCGATTCGGAGACGACAGAAAGTAACCTGAAGCCGCCGCGGCATTGGGGGATAGGTCGATGGGAACAGTCGCGGCGCAATGGCACGCAACTTTAAGTTCCCTTCGACCGTCTCCCATCTTCTTTGCCAAGCAGTCCGAAGAGCTGCCCGTATTCCTGCCATGTAGTCGGTGTGAGGAAGAGCGAAACGCTGGTCCGGTCGCAGAGTTCTCGCGGACTCTTTGGCGCGCTCATTCCCCGCAATTCCTACATGTCCAGGAACCCAGCAGAAGATAATCTCGACATCTGCCCGGCTCGCCAAAACCGTGGCGTCACGGATATCGCGAACCAGGGGATGCGGAGATTCCAATGCCCCGAGAGCACTCAGGGCGCTTTGTGAGACGCTATAGATCACAATCCGGTCTCCGAACCGGGCACGTCGCGTAATCTCCCGTACCGAGTGGTGTATTGCCACCAGCTCGGCCGTGAAAACAGACGCAGCGCCTGGTAGAGCCCCGCTGACTTCAAACAGAGGGGATACGGCGTGGAAGCCGACCCCCTCTTGGGACTTGGAGCCATCCGTATACACTGGCACGGTACCAGCGTGACACGATGTGTGCTCCAAAAAGGTCGAACGCAATACTCCCGGCGCAGTACAAGCTTTGGGAGCAGAGGCGTGGCGACAAATAGCCAAATGTGGTACCCTCCAGGGTGGCGTCCTGGGCAGAACCAGGGGCGCCACCGGCCCAAGAGCTATATCTACCTCTCGAAGGAGTTTCCTGGCCCTAAACCCAAAGGGCTTAGGGTATGACTGGCGTCTCTCGGCGGCATAGGCACCATCAAGATCAGCTGTGGATGCAGTGAGAGCTGTTGGCGACTGAGGGAGGCGCCGGGCTCGCGCGTACAGGCGAGTGATGCACTGCACGCGGCGCAGAGCGAGTGGCATCTCCCCAGCATCGACCAACAGGCTCTCAATGGGGGAAGTGCGGAAGGCACCGGTCGCAAGGCGAAGGCCGGTGTGGTGTATTGAATCCACCTTCCGCAATAAACGCTCGGCTGCGGATGCATAAAACTCGCATCCGTAGTCGAGCTTCGAGCGAACAAAGGATCGATAAAAAAGTAAGGCGGTAGCCCTATCAGCGCCCCAAGCGCTGAACGTCACGGAACGGAGAATGTCCATGGCGCGGGTACAAGAGAACCTAAGGCTGCGAATATGAGCCTCCCAGGTGAGGCGTCGGTCGAATACAAGACCAAGGAAACGGTGCGACTCAACCACATCCAGGCGCACCCCATTAAGAAACAAATCTGGGTCGGGGTGAAGCCATGGATGGCGGCAGAAGTGCACCACCTTAGTCTTGGCCAAAGAAAAGCGAAACCTGTGCGCTTCAGCATAGCGAGAGACGCGGTTCAATGCCTGTTGGAGTCGACGCTCCAGAGTTGGCATCTGGGCCGCGCCAAAAGAGATCGAAAGGTCGTCCACGTAGAGCGTAGCGAGAACATCTTCTGGCAGAACCGAGGTGATGCCGTTGATGCTCAGGGCAAAGAGTGTGACAGTGAGGACACTTCCCTGCGGGACACCCTCTTCCTACTCCTTTGGAGCAGAGAGGGCTCCCCCCACCCGTACGCGGAATCGACGATCTCGCAAAAATTCAGATATAAACATTGGGAGGCGTCCCCTTGCCCCCATCGTGTAGAGAGTCTCCATGATACCGTATCGCCATGCGGTATCATAGGCCTTCTCCAGATCAAAAAAAATCGTGGCGTAGTGATGTCTACGAAGGAAAGCCTCGCAGACGGCATTTTCCTGTCGGAGCAGAGCATCCGACGTGGAGTGGAACTTACGGAAGCCGCACTGTGCAGAAGACAGATGGCCTCCGCTGTCCAGGAAATAGGCTAATCTAACATTTACCAATTTCTCCATCAACTTGCACACGCAAGAGGTTAGAGAGATTGGACGGAAACCGGTCGGAGTAGAGTGATCTCTCCCCGGCTTGCGAAAGGCGAGCACAGTAGCGATTCGCCAGGAGTCTGGGAGAAGACCCCCCACCCAGATCCTGTTGAAAAATCTAACAGAAAGGCCATGCCTCGCTCACCCAGGTGTCGAAGCATGGCGTACGGGACATCGTCCGGACCATGGGCGGTGTCCGCGCACGAAGCGAGAGCGGAACGCAACTCACTCACAGTAAACTTGTCGTTGAAGGGTTCTCCGCCTCTGGAGGTAAAGTTCAGCCGGTGGCCTTCCGCGACATCACAACGTGCATTGAATGCTGGCGGAGCAGCATCACGGCTAGAGAATGCGGAAAAAGCGGTCGCTAAGGATTCCGCCACGGACGCGGGGTCCGAGATTGCGGTCCCATTCTCCTGGAGAACAGGAGGGGGGTCCTGCGAGAACTTGCCCCGAATCCTTTTGACTCGCTTCCACACCTCAGCTAAAGGGGTCTTCCCGTTAAGTGAAGACACGTATGCCCGCCAAGAAGAGCGGCGGGCGTGCTTCGAAACATACCGGAACCTAGCCCTAGCCCGACGAAATTCACCTACAGGGAAGTCGTTTGGGCGGCGCTTATAGCGCATATAGGCATAACGCTTCTGTTTGAGGGCCGTCTCACACTCGGCCGACCACCATGGGAGTGGTCGGTGTGCAAAACGGCCAGACGTCCTAGGAATAGTAGTCAGGCCCACGGCGATGAGGTTGCCGGAGAAGAACTCAACGGCCTCATCTACCGACCTAAACTCCTCGACTGAGATAGAGAATTCAGTCATTTCCTGAAATGCAGGCCACCGCGCCCGCGCCAAGCACCACCAAGGTGGTCTCTCAGGTGGCAGTTGCCCTGAAAAGGATATTTGAATGGGAAACTGATCACTACCATGGAGGTCATCGACCACCCCCCAATCAAAATCAGGCTGTGCATCCGAAGAGCACAAAGATAGGTCAAGGCAAGAAAATGAAGCGGTTCTCGGACAGTGATGCGTAAACTCATCCACGTTTAGGACACCCATCTCAAGCTCTTCGATCAGATCGGCAAGGACTTGTCCCCTGGGATTTATGGAGTAATCTCCCCAGAGAGGATGCCTGCCGTTCAGATCTCCAAGCAAGAGATAGGGCCTCGGCAACCGTGCCACGACGCGGCGGAAGTCCCCCGCGTCGAAGTCAGCTGACGGTGGAATGTACGCAGAAATGATAGTATACCTCCTATCCAGGTGCAGCTGCAAAACCACTGCCTGAAAGGAGGTATCTAAAGAGAAAGGAAGAACGGAGACATCATGCCGGGTGTAAACGGCGCATCCCCCAGCCCGGCCATCCCGCGGTGGTGGGGTCGCAAGACCCTTATACCCCGTTAGGGCAGGCAGCGGGCACGCGCCTAGCATGGTCTCCTGCAAAAAAAATAGCTAACGGGGAACGGGACGAGCCTCCGCAGCTCCTCCCAGTTGGCCCGGAGTCCACGGCAATTCCATTGAAGGAATATGCCCTCCAGGCCTAGCTCGGAGGAGACGCGGGGGCCCTCCTCGAATTGAAGACCCTCTCGAGAATGGCCGTGCGCTGTTGGCCGGACAAAGCGTTGTCGCCTTCGAGGACTTATTGGGGGAGGTTGGGCTCGCCATGCGAGTCTTTTCTTCCCTCCGCCTCGAAACCTTAGGCGGGCGTTGCGGCTTGGGAGGCGGGGGGCCCTCTTTTCGAGGAACCACCGTCTCCGAGCCACTCGCTCCACCTCGGGGCGTGGGCGAAGGGGCCGAAGCTCCTTTGTTGCTGTCCTCCTTTCGGGGAACAGCTTTAGGAACCCCGGAAGATGGCCTAGCGACCATCTTCAGGGGTGTTGCCTCCTGTGAGTCTAACGACTCTGTGGAGGCGCGTGGCCGTTTCGCCTTACGGGAAACGGTCACGCTGGGGGAAGAGGGGGGAGCCCTGGTTTTAGCCGGGGCTGGGTGTGAACCCTTTTTGCCGCCAGCTCTACCAGGGGAGCGCCCGGGTGTAGTAGAGCCCGCAGAAGGGCTCCGAATGGGCGCGGAAACCACCGTGCTCGTTGGACTGGATGGGCCAGGAGCAGAGGGTGCTTTTCTAACTATTGAGGCATATGACGTCCCAGGCAGAGCCGGGCGCGCCAGGACCAAGTCCTTAGCCTCTCGGAATGAGAGTCGATCCTCGGCCTGAACGGCCAGGATTTCTTTCTCAAGGAGATATGCACCACATTGCTTCGAAGAAGCAGGGTGCGGCTCTCCGCAATTGACACACTTGGCCACACACGATTTGGACTTATCGTGTGCGACCTTGGAGCAATTTACACAGACTTCGGGTGACCCTGATTTTACACGTCTACATGATCGATTCGTGTGGCCGAAGCGGTGACAGTAATAGCACCGCCGCGGCAGTGGCACGAATGCCTTCACGCGGTAGCGGTACCAACCGGCACGCACCGACTCAGGGAGCTTGTCACAGTCGAACGTGACGAAGAGTGTAGGGGTGGGTCTCGAGGCCCCTCCCTGTTTTCTCATCACACGTTCGACCTTGACCTCCCCATGGTCGGCCAGCTCTAGGGTGATGTCCTCAATGGAGTGGTCAACGAGTTCCCTCGCATAAACTACTCCTTTTACAAAGTTCATGGTAGAGTGCGGCGTCACACTCACTGGGGTGCTATGAAGTGTCCGAAGAGCACTTATCTTGGCCGCCTCGGCGGGATTCGCCAGAAGGCTCCCGTCCGAGAAACGGGTTACCTTCGGCTCTCTACCAATTGCACTAGCTAATCCTCTCCTCTGATGGATCATGTTGTCCTTGGACAACATGGTGCCATCAGTGGAGCGAATAACGAGGAAGCGTTTGAAGCCAACGGGCTCGAAAACGCCAGGTAACCTCTGAATCAGGGGCCCCGATGTCATCGAGGCTCCGCCCTGTGCACTTTTGGTCTTTGTCATCGTCAGGAGCTCCGTACCCGGGGAAGCAGAGGGCCCGGATGTGCCGATCTTGGCTTGGTCGCCTACCAAAGTGCCAGCAGACCCATCCGTCCCCGTAGCCCCCGCGGATTGAGAGGAGCCCCGAGTCTTCTTCGTCTTTTTGGTCCTTTTCTTTTTTGAAGAAGAGGGTGGGGAATGAACCCGCTTCTCACCCCCGCCGGTAGAAGCCTCCAGGCCAGATGGACCGGCCTCAGCCAGGTCCTTCTCCGAAATGGAGAAGGTCCTGGTGGTCGCAGGGGCATCATCCGGAGGAGATCCCTCCCCTCCTTGTACTGCCTGAGAATCCACAGCCGTTTGATGAGGACCTTGCATAGGGGCGGATTCGGGTTCGGTGCTTGGCGCCGAGCCCGGATTCCCCCCCATGGAAGGCCCTACCGTCTGAGGCTGGGTCCATTCAAGGACTATGTCTATCACAGGAGGGGCCTCCAGTTGGCCATCCCCTCCCAGTTGATCGCAGGTCCCCTTGGCAGCGTCATAAGTCTTTAGTGGGGAGGCACAGGCCTTGACCCAAGCAAGGTTTAATATTTTTGCCAGCAGGTCTTTTGAGGGAAGCGACCGAAGGGGCCTGGCTTCCCTCTCCCCCCTAAGGGATTTGCCCTACCGAGCCGCTTGTACAAGGGGCGGTCGGCAATGGGCTGCCTGCTGGCTTTCTTGGCAGTCCCCTTATTTTTTTTATTTTTTTTTTTTTTAAGAGCTCATCTGGCGACTGCCTACTTGGGCATTAGTCGCCGTATTAAAACTGGCCTAGTTCTAGGCTACTTTAAAATGAAATTAAAGAGAGAAAAAAAAAAACAACACCCCAAAAGGGGGAAAGGAAGCAAGCCGGTGCGTCGGGGAGAGGTCCCCCCGGCGCAGGAGCGTGCAACTAAAGAAAAAAACAAAACAAACAAAAAACAAAAAATGCAAAAAAACAACAAAAAACAAAACAAACAAACCTTGCTTAAATAATAGGGAGAAGGCCGGCCTCCCCCAAGAAGTCAACAAGTCCACAAGTCAGTGTGCACGAATCTGTCCCGAGCACAAGGGACAGGCGGTAGCGACCCCGCCCATCCCGGTACTGGGACAGGTATCGTGCGCGAAGATCACCCAGACTTGGACATTCGACAAGAATGTGCCGAACAGTCTGGGGGACGACGCAGTCGTTGCAATAGGGCGCAGGCGAGCGCTTCATCAGATAGCGATGCGTCACACGAGTGTGTCCGATTCGGAGACGACAGAAAGCAACCTGAAGCCGCCGCGGCATTGGGGGATAGGTCCATGGCAACAGTCGCGGCGCAATGGCACGCAACTTTAAGTTCCCCTCGACCGTCTCCCATCTTCTTTGCCAAGCAGTCCGAAGAGCTGCCCGTATTCCTGCCATGTAGTCGGTGTGAGGAAGAGCGAAACGCTGGTCCGGTCGCAGAGTCCTCGCGGACTCTTTGGCGCCCTCATTCCCCGCAATTCCTACATGTCCAGGAACCCAGCAGAAGATAATCTCGACATCTGCCCGGCTCGCCAAAACCGTGGCGTCACGGATATCGCGAACCAGGGGATGCGGAGATTCCAATGCCCCGAGAGCACTCAGGGCGCTTTGTGAGTCGCTATAGATCACAATCCGGTCTCCGAACCGGGCACGTCGCGTAATCTCCCGTACCGAGTGGTGTATTGCCACCAGCTCGGCCGTGAAGACAGACGCAGCGCCTGGTAGAGCCCCGCTGACTTCAAACAGAGGGGATACGGCGTGGAAGCCGACCCCCTCTTGGGACTTGGAGCCATCCGTATACACTGGCACGGTACCAGCGTGACACGATGTGTGCTCCAAAAAGGTCGAACGCAATACTCCCGGCGCAGTACAAGCTTTGGGAGCAGAGGCGTGGCGACAAATAGCCAAATGTGGTACCCTCCAGGGTGGCGTCCTGGGCAGAACCAGGGGCGCCACCGGCCCGAGAGCTATATCTACCTCTCGAAGGAGTTTCCTGGCCCTAAACCCAAAGGGCTTAGGGTATGACTGGCGTCTCTCGGCGGCATAGGCACCATCGAGATCAGCTGCGGATGCAGTGAGAGCTGTTGGCGACTGAGGGAGGCGCCGGGCTCGCGCATACAGGCGAGTGATGCACTGCACGCGGCGCAGAGCGAGTGGCATCTCCCCAGCATCGACCAACAGGCTCTCAATGGGGGAAGTGCGGAAGGCACCGGTCGCAAGGCGAAGGCCGGTGTGGTGGATTGAATCCACCTTCCGCAATAAACGCTCGGCTGCGGATGCATAAAACTCGCATCCGTAGTCGAGCTTCGAGCGAACAAAGGATCGATAAAAAAGTAAGGCGGTAGCCCTATCAGCGCTGAACGTCACGGAACGGAGAATGTCCATGGCGCGGGTACAAGAGACCCTAAGGCTGCGAATATGAGCCTCCCAGGTGAGGCGTCGGTCGAATACAAGACCAAGGAAACGGTGCGACTCAACCACATCCAGGCGTTCCCCATTAAGAAACAAATCTGGGTCAGGGTGAAGCCGTGGATGGCGGCAGAAGTGCACCACCTTAGTCTTGGCCAAAGAAAACCGAAACCTGTGCGCTTCGGCATAGCGAGAGACGCGGTTCAATGCCTGTTGGAGTCGACGCTCCAGAGTTGGCATCTGGGCCGCGCCAAAAGAGATCGAAAGGTCGTCCACGTAGAGCGTAGCGAGAACATCTTCTGGCAGCACCGAGGTGATGCCGTTGATGCTCAGGGCAAAGAGTGTGACACTGAGGACACTTCCCTGCGGGACACCCTCTTCCTGCTCCTTTGGGGCAGAGAGGGCTCCCCCCACCCGTACGCGGAATCGACGATCTCGCAAAAATTCAGATATAAACATTGGGAGGCGTCCCCTCGCCCCCATCGTGTGGAGAGTCTCCATGATACCGTATCGCCATGCGGTATCATAGGCCTTCTCCAGATCAAAAAACACCGTGGCGTAGTGCTGTCTACGAAGGAAAGCCTCGCAGACGGCATTTTCCAGTCGGAGCAGAGCATCCGACGTGGAGTGAAACTTACGGAAGCCGCACTGTGCAGAAGACAGATGGCCTCCGCTGTCCAGGAAATAGGCTAATCTAACATTTACCAATTTCTCCATCAACTTGCACACGCAAGAGGTTAGAGAGATTGGGCGGAAACCGGTCGGAGTAGAGTGATCTCTCCCCGGCTTGCGAAAGGCGAGCACAGTAGCGATTCGCCAGGAGTCTGGGAGAAGACCTTCCACCCAGATCCTGTTGAACAGATCTTACAGAAAGGCCATGCCTCGCTCACCCAGGTGTCGAAGCATGGCCTACGGGACATCGTCCGGACCATGGGCGGTATCCGCGCACGAAGCGAGAGCGGAACGCAACTCACTCACAGTAAACTTGTCGTTGAAGGGTTCTCCGCCTCTGGAGGTAAAGTCCAGCCGGCGGCCTTCCGCGACATCACGACGTGCATTGAATGCTGGCGGAGCAGCATCACGGCTAGAGAATGCAGAGAAAGCGGTCGCTAAGGATTCCGCCACGGACGCGGGGTCCGAGATTGCGGTCCCATTCTCCTGGAGAACGGGAGGGGGGTCCTGCGAGAACTTGCCCCGAATCCTTTTGACTCGCTTCCACACCTCAGCTAAAGGGGTCTTCCCGTTAAGTGAAGACACGTATGCCCGCCAAGAAGAGCGGCGGGCGTGCTTCGAAATATACCGGAACCTAGCCCTAGCCCGACGAAATTCAGCGACAGTGAAATCGTTCGGGCGGCGCTTATAGCGCATGTAGGCATAACGCTTCTGTTTGAGGGCTGTCTCACACTCGGCCGACCACCATGGGAGTGGTCGGCGTGCAAAACAGCCCGACGTCCTAGGAATAGTAGTCAGGCCCACGGCGATGAGGTTGCCGGAGAAGAACTCAACGGCCTCATCTACCGACCTAAACTCCTCGACTGAGATAGAGAATTCAGTCATTTCCTGAAATGCAGGCCACCGCGCCCGTGCCAAGCACCACCGAGGTGGTCTCTCAGGCGGCAGTTGCCCTGAAAATGATATTTGAATGGAAAAGTGATCACTACCATGGAGGTCATCGACCACCCCCCAATCAAAATCAAGCTGTGCATCCGAAGAGCACAAAGATAGGTCAAGGCAAGAAAATGAAGCGGTTCTCGGACAGTGATGCATAAACTCATCCACGTTTAGGACACCCATCTCAAGCTCTTCGATCAGATCGGCAAGGACTTGTCCCCTGGGATTTATGGTGTAATCTCCCCAGAGAGGATGCCTGTCGTTCAGATCTCCAAGCAAGAGATAGGGCCTCGGCAACCGTGCCACGACGCGGCGGAAGTCCCCCGCATCGAAGTCAGCTGACGGTGGAATGTACGCAGAAATGATAGTATACCTCCTATCCAGGTGCAGCTGCACAGCCACTGCCTGTAAGGAGGTATCTAAAGAGAAAGGAAGAACGGAGACATCATGCCGGGTGTAAACCGCGCATCCCCCAGCCCGGCCGTCCCGCGGTGGTGGGGTTGCAAGACCCTTATACCCCGGGAGGGCAGGCAGTGGGCACGCGCCTAGCATGGTCTCCTGCAAAAAAATAGCTAACGGGGAACGGGACGAGGCGAGCCTCCGCAGTTCCTCCCAGTTGGCCCGGAGTCCACGGCAATTCCATTGAAGGAATATGCCCTCCAGGCCTAGCTCGGAGGAGACACGGGGGCCCTCCTCGAATTGAAGACCCTCACGGGAATGGCCGTACGCTTCCCGGGGGCAGAACCCCGGGCGCTGTTGGCCGGACAAAGCGCTGGAGGCGCTGTCGCCTTCGAGGACTTATTGGGGGAGGTTGACCTCGCCATGCGAGTCTTTTCCTCCCTCCGCCTCGAAACCTTAGGCGGGCGCTGCGGCTTCGGAGGCGGGGGGGCCCTCTTTTCGAGGAACCACCGTCTCCGAGCCACTCGCTCCACCTCGTGGCGTGGGCGAAGGAGCCGAAGCTCCTTTGTTGCTGTCCTCCTTTCGGGGGACAGCTTTAGGAACCCCCGAAGAGGGCCTAGCGACCATCTTCAGGGGTGTTGCCTCCTGTGAGTCTAACGACTCGGTGGAGGCGCGTGGCCGTTTCGCCTTACGGGAAACGGTCACGCTGGGGGAAGAGGGGGGAGCCCTGGTTTTAGCCGGGGCTGGGTGTGAACCCTTTTTGCTGCCAGCTCTACCAGGGGCGCGCCCGGGTGTAGTAGAGCCCGCAGAAGGGCTCCGAATGGGCGCGGAAACAACCGTGCTCGTTGGCCTGGATGGGCCAGGAGCAGAGGGTGCCTTTCGAACTACTGAGGCATATGAAGTCCCAGGCAGAGCTGGGCGCGCCAGGACCAAGTCCTTAGCCTCGCGGAATGAGAGTCTATCCTGGGCCTGAACGGCCAGGATTTCTTTCTCCAGGAGATATGCACCACATTGCTTCGAAGAAGCAGGGTGCGGCTCTCCGCAATTGACACACTTGGCCACACACGATTTGGACTTATCGTGTGCGACCTTGGAGCAATTTACACAGACTTCGGGTGACCCCGACTTTGCACGTCTACATGAGCGATTCGTATGGCCGAAGCGGTGACAGTAATAGCACCGCCGCGGCAGTGGCACGAATGCCTTCACGCGGTAGCGGTACCAACCGGCCCGCACCGACTCAGGGAGCTTGTCACAGTCGAACGTGACGAAGAGTGTAGGGGTGGGTCTCGAAGCCCTTCCCTGTTTTCTCATCACACGTTCAACCTTGACCGCCCCATGGTCGGCCAGCTCTAGGGTGATGTCCTCAATGGAGTAGTCAACGAGTTCCCTCGCATAAACTACTCCTTTCACAAAGTTCATGGTAGAGTGCGGCGTCACACTCACCGGGGTGCCATGAAGTGTCCGAAGAGCACTTATCTTGGCCGCCTCGGCGGGATTCGCCGCATTCGCAAGAAGGCTGCCGTCCGAGAAACGGGTCACCTTCGGCTCTCTACCAATTGCACTAGCTAATCCTCTCCTCTGATGGATCATGTTGCCCTTAGACAACATGGTGCCATCAGTGGAGCGAATAACGAGGAAGCGTTTGAAGCCAGCGGGCTCGAAAACGCCAGGTAACCTCTGAATCAGGGGCCCCGATGTCATCGAGGCTCCGCCCTGTGCATTCTTCGTCTTAGTCTTGGTCAGGAGCTCCGCACACGAGGGGGTAGAGGGGCCGGATTTGCCGATCTTGGCTTGGTCGCCTACCAAAGTGGCAGCAGACCCATCCGTCCCCACAGCCCCCGCGGATGGAGAGGAGCCCCGAGTCTTTTTCGTCTTTCTTGTCTTTTTCTTCTTTTTAGGAGAGGAGGGCGGGGAATGAACCCGCTTCTCACCCCCGCCGGTAGAAGCCCCCAGGCCAGATGGACCGGCCTCAGCCAGGTCCTTCTCTGAAATGGAGAAGGTCCCGGTGGGCGCAGGGGATTCATCCGGAGGAGATCCCTCCCCTCCTTGTCCTGCCTGAGAATCCACAGCCGTTTGATGAGGACCTTGCATAGGGGCGGATTCGGGTTCGGTGCTTGGCGCCAAGCCCGGATTCCCCCCCATGGAAGGCCCTACCGTCTGAGGCTGGTTTTCCTCAAGGACCATGTCTATCACAGGAGGGGCCTCCAGTTGGCCATCCCCTCCCAGGACATCGCAGGTCCCCTTGGCAGCGTCATGAGTCTTTAGTGGGGAGGCACAGGCCTTGACCCCGGCAAGGTTTAATATTTTTGCCAGCAGGTCTTTTGAGGGAAGCGACCGAAGGGGCCTGGCTTCCCTCTCCCCCCTAAGGGGGTTTGCCCTACCGAGCCGCTTGTACGAGGGGCGGTCGGCAATGGGCTGCCTGCTGGCTTTCTTGGCAGTCCCCTTAGAAAGCATAGGAGGGACTGCCGCTGGAGATAGGGAGGTGCCCGAAAGCACCTCCAGAGAAGGGGGTGAGGGGGAGTCCCCTACACCCGTAGGCGTAGGAGAGGAGTAAGCCTCCTCTCCGGTTAAAGAGGTATGGAGGGTCCCCTGCGCAAGCACAGGGGGGGGGGGACCTCCATCTTTTCTGTGGAGCTGCACGAGGGCGGCTCCGCTGTTGTTATAGGGGGAATTAAGGGGAGATGTTTTTTTTTGTTTCATCATTGGGCATGGTGACCCTCTTTGTTTTACGGGACGCAATCGCTCACCACCTCTTGCAGTAGCCCGCACTGCAAGAGGTGCTTACAGGCCCGACAGAGCCAGGCGCCGCCATTTGGGACCACCCCTCCCGCCTGGTGGCCTGGCAGTCCTTCGGCATGGCGGCTCCACCTTGAACACGGCGTAAAACGGATAGATTTTGAAGACGAGAGGAAAAGGGATGTGAGGAAGGTATGGGTGGGGATGAAGCAGGTTGTTAAAAGCCAACCACCCCAGACCGGAGCTCAGGGGTTAGGGGACATTGTCCCCTCCCCCCTCAGCCCCGATCCGGGACGATTGGCTGAGAAGAAGGTCAGCTTCTACCCTGTGAAATTAGAGGCTGACCAGAGAAAGTTGTGGGAGAGGTTGTATGAAAAGCGACGAGGTAGGATAGGAATACAGGCTATCTGATGGAAGGAAGAGAGGCTAAGCTGGGGCCGGACGGGGCGCTGGATCCCGTCAGCACGGCGGCCAGGATGGCAAATCGCCGCGCCCCTTACGGGGGCAGTCCCCTTATAAAGCAAAGGAGGGACTGCCCCTGGAGATAGGGAGGTGCCCGAAAGCACCTCCAGAGAAGGGGGTGAGGGGGAGTCCCCTACACCCGTAGGCGTAGGAGAGGAGTAAGCCTCCTCTCCGTTTAAAGAGGTATGGAGGGTCCCCTGCGCAAGCACAGGGGGGGGGGAACCTCCATCTTTTCTGTGGAGCTGCACGAGGGCGGCTCCGTTGTTGTTATAGGGGGAATTAAGGGGAGATGGTTTTTTTTTCATCATTGGGCATGGTGACCCTCTTTGTTTTACGGGACGCAATCGCTCACCACCTCTTGCAGTAGCCCGCACTGCAAGAGGTGCTTACAGGCCCGCCAGAGCCAGGCGCCGCCATTTGGGACCACCCCTCCCGCCTGGTGGCCTGGCAGTCCTTCGGCATGGCGGCTCCACCTTAGACACGGCGTAAAACAGATAGAATGTGAAGAGGAGAGGAAAAGGGATGTGAGGAAGGTATGGGTGGGGATGAAGCAGGTTGTTAAAAAACCCCCATCCCGAACCGGAGCTGAGGGGTTAGGGAACAATGTCCCCTCCCCCCTCAGCCCCCATCCGGGGTGGTTGGCTTGAGAAGAAGGTCAGCATTCTACCCTGTGAAATTCGAGGCTCACCAGAGAAAGTTGTGGGAGAGGTTGTATGAAAAGTGACGAGGTAGGGAAGAAATCGGGCTATCTGAAGGAAGGAAGAGAGGCTAAGCTGGGGCCGGACGGAGCGCTGGATCCCGTCAGCACGGCGGCCAGGATGGCAAATCGCCGCGCCCCTTACGGGGTCTACCCTGTGAAATTAGAGGCTGACCAGAGAAGGTTGTGGGAGAGGTTGTGTGATAAGAGAGGAAACAAGTGTTTTGAAGGAAGGAAGAGAGGCTAAGCTGGGTCCGGACGGGGTGCTGCCCCCATCCCGAACCGGAGCTCAGGGGTTAGGGAACAATGACCCCTCTCCAACAGCCCCGATCCGGGGTGGTTCGCTTGAGAAGAAGGTCAGCATCTACCCTGTGAAATTAGAGGCTGACCAGAGAAAGTTGTGGGAGAGGTATGAAAAGCGAGGAAATACAAGTGTTTTGAAGGAAGGAGAAGAGGCTAAGCTTGGGCCGGACGGAGCGCTGGATCCCGTCAGCACGGCGGCCAGGATGGCAAATCGCCGCGCCCCTTACAGGGTCGCCGGGCATGAGGGTATTTGAATGATCTTTCAAAAAGGCAATAACAAAACTGTTTATTAATGCTTTAAACAACTATACAAAAAGTGGTTATGAAATGGAAGGTATTTCAAATGGGTAAGCAAAAATGCACTTAGAATTTTGCTTGCTGAACTAGCAAAAGAATATTATTCAATACAGTACCAATTATTTTACAAGTTTAATAAAGTAAACCAAGGTCAAATTGTCTTAAAAGAAAATTAAATTACAAACCTAAGACTTGCAATATTAATAATTTATGCTGATTAAAAGTTCTGTAGGAACAATTAAAATCATTAAACTCCCTGTTCAGAAAGTGAAATGTTAGGTTATGAAAATTATTTTAAGAATTTTGCTCATTAATTCACAAATCCAAAATTAAATTAGTGGTTAAGAGAAAATAGCCAATACAAATTTTTTTTCAATATAAACGAGAGTCAATATTAGGAAACTGCACATTCGCTCTGCTTACAAAACTGAAAATCGAAACTTAAATCCATGCGTAGCGGCTACATAATACCTTCTTCAAAAAAAAAATGTAGAGGATTGCTAAGTACAGGAGTTGAATGTCCAGGATTGCATAATGTCTGGAGCGGTTATCAAATCAGGTCAAGGTTGTGAAGTAGGATTTTATTTAACCATTAGAAAAACAAATTTACTTAGGTATGATAAATATTTTGATTTTCTTATTGGTAAAGAAT
Organism: Ceratothoa steindachneri; assembly: GCA_963969495.1. Taxonomy (NCBI): domain Eukaryota; kingdom Metazoa; phylum Arthropoda; class Malacostraca; order Isopoda; family Cymothoidae; genus Ceratothoa; species Ceratothoa steindachneri. Next base: position 140,967,868 of record OZ018318.1, read on the forward strand.
TAGGACGGCCGATTGACGCTAGTTAGTAAGTTCCACTCAACGAGGGTTAATGTGAATGGGCAGGAGGATGGACTAAGAGGGCAGGAGACAGGGGGAAAGGTCTAAGGCGATGTCAAGTAGAATAAGGATAGGATACAATTAGCGCTCAACAGGTAGTACGGAACTGCGGAAACCCTCAGCGGGTTAAGGTTACGGAAGAGGATCATTTAATGGGATGAAAGGGTATTGCGGGGTTGCGTGAGTGCTCAATGGGTGTTATGGGATAAGCAAGTACGCAAAAAGGATGGTGAAGAGTAGCAGATCTTGTATTAGGGTACAGATAAATTTGCTAGAGCTGGGAGTTTTTTTGTATGGAAGTTTATTTGACGGGCGATTGATGAATATAACTCCTACTCAGCAAGGCTTTTCATTGCAAAGGGGTGGGGGAAAGGTAAGTGTGTGTGTGGGGGAGGACGAATGCGAACTATATCAAGGAGAGAATTTAAAGGCACAGAATGAGAAAATATTTAGGGAGAACAAGAAAGCGGCGAAGAGGGGAGTACATGGGGCGACTCAAATGGCCGCAGTGATGGCTAGAGTTGTCTGAAGACCGTGGAAAGAACTACCACAACTGCAGATGATCATGTCGTCACTCTAGTGTGTGGGTTAATTGGGCGGGAAAGAGAGGAAGTGACCGTGTTGATCAAAGATGAAGCTTAGGGCTGAAACCCTGCAGCGAACTCCTCCTGATAAAAACCTACACGGACCTGAAAAGGACGGTCGCGCAAATACTGGGAAATGAAAGTGGGTAGGAAATCGCGAAGAACAAACTATTCATAATAGAGGAACGGAGAGTCGTGTCGTACATAAGCTTCGCGGATGTCAATAGATACCTAGCGTGGAAGTATGGCGCGAGAATGTCTCCTGGACGTGGTGGCTAAATCAGAGAAGTGGATCCAGAAGATAGTCTGGGAGTCAAGGAGCATGACTCGGTGTGAAAGGAGGCGCGAAGACCGCAAATATCGAATTTGTATGAGCAGCAGGCAATGGCTATGGCCAGTCGGAGACCGGCTTGAGTATAGGCAAAACGATTGCCTTACGGTAGCAGAAGTCGGGTGTCGATACGTGGGCACTCGAGGGTGGGCAGATGAGACAATTAGTGATTTGAGGAAGTTTAGGACTAAATCAACAGTGCGGGATCAAACAAGAGCAAGCTGTGTCGGCAGAGAAATAAGCTGAGTTCTCCGCAAGTGCTCTCTGTCTCGAGACAGTTGAGCTAAGGTGGAACAGCGAGAAACTAGATAGTGGTCGCTACCAAAATCGTACTGGGACAGACAAGTCCAGCAAGCTTCATTAGAAAGGGGTAAATATAAAGACAGGAAAGTGTGTCGGTGGAAGGATGGCAAGCCGGTGCGCATAGAAGGACAGCTGGTCCATAAAGGATAGAAAGTCGAGCGGCCGACGCCCCAGGCGGTCTGTGCTTTTAAAATATAAACGAAGGAAGGGTCTGGGGAGCTGCAGGATAATGTTACAAATAGAGTTAGAGCAAGGACGATGGTGAAGGAGATGGAGACAGAGCATAGTGTACTGTCGTTATAGGAAAAGACGTACACCACTGTAAGGCGGTCGATGTAAAGGTGAAGAGAGTGACATGGGACTGATACCCAGACGAAGATGTATGGTGTCTGAGAGGAGCGTGGGTGGTTGAGTATTCGGGAGTGGCAATGGGGTCTTGGGAGGGGGAAAGTTTTGCGAAGGTGCTGGAATGTAGTTTTCGGAAGGGGGCTGAGGGGTGGGGTATTCAGGGTTGCGGGGGAAGGCATAGGCATGTAATGGTGGTTTTGACGGATTTTCTCTGCAGCCAAATAAAAGAGACAATAACAAATTGTAGAATAATAAAAACCATGAAGAATGAAAAGGGTAGAATAATAAAAACCATGAAGAATGAAAAAGTTGAAACAGTATTCGAAAGTAGAGTTAGGAATAGCAAAGAAGAGGGTAAAAGATTAAAATGAAAAGTGGCTTGGGGCAATAAAATAATGACATTATCTTGGCATTCAATGCTAAAAAACCAAGAGGAAAATCATTAGATAAAAGGAATATAAAGGCATAAAAACAAGGAGCAACTTAAATAAGAGTAATGTGATGGACTGAAGGATGAGCGAGTTGACCAGACCGAGACAAAAATTAAAGAGTGAAGAGGCAAGGAAGGAATCCTCAGCTAAAACTGAGCACAGATGGAGAGGGCGCGTCACAGAAGATTTGGGAAACAAGAATTGCGAGAGGCCGCAATCACACGACAATCCAGAACCAATTGGGATACTGAGGTTACACCGCCACAGGAAGGGCCTAGCGGGTCAACATGAGGGTCCCCACCTGAAACTATGTGGCCATGTATGGCAGATTCGAAGACGGCAAAGAGCTACCTAGAAGGCCCGGGACTCCTGATATCTCGATAACCAGGAGTGGAACGGATTTATTTATATTCCACAACTTGAAAATGGTACAGTTATTCCACTCTCTCTGCCAAGGATCCCACACGTACCCCCGAATGAATGACCATGGCGTTGTGGGAGGACACATTTAGAGGAAGCGACATTTGGAGGGGTGACCTGTGAGGGCGGTGGAATGGCTTCCATGTCTGGAGGGGAATCAAAGAGCTTCCGTACGAAAATCGAGTGAGCTTAGTTAACTCGGTGGCCGCAATAGATGAAGGTATCCGAGGCGAGTGGCTTTCAGTACTTTGGGGGAAAATCAAAACATAGGAGCTGGAGAAGTACAGGGGACGGACGAGAACGTGGTACAGGAAGATGGAGTTGCTGAGTATATGTATTTGACAGGAACAGATTTGAATAAGGTGTTGGCGTGGTTGCCGAAATTAATTTAAGCAAAACGAAAAAGCTTGCTCCGTCGTCGGAGGTCCACCTCCCGAACATACATCCAACAAGCTAAATAAAATGGAGGCCAACCCTTTCGGGATACACGAACTCGTTCCGAGTACAAGGAGACAAGCGGTAGCGAGTCCGCTTATCCAGGTACCGGGACAGCTACGGCAATTAAAGCAGTACGGGTTTGCTCTACAAAGGGGTAGGGTGGAACTCTAGTAGAGTACCACCATCTTTCAGCGGGTGGAGCTAAAATTTTCAAACCTGTTGCATTTAAAAACCCGTGTGGGGATGATATATACAGTCGGACCTCAAAAATTTCATTTGTGGGATCAGACCACACTCTAGTAGATGTGAATACGTGAGGCCAGTGTTAAATGATAGTAAGAGTCTAGGGGTGCGTACCGTCGCTTTTCCGATTACTGACTGCCTGGGGAGATAATACCCTCAAGGCCCTTGGCGTGTGTGCGGGATCACGGTGACTGTATAGCTCATTATGAAGAAAAATTGACCGTGCAACCAGCACAAGGGGACCAAATAGTGGCTCATTTGAGGGTAGAGTCCGATGTTCTCAGGATCTTAGGGCGATTAATGGAGCAGAGGGAGATAGAGGGTGTATTTGAAAATAAGAGGTAGACATTGATGGCTCTCGGGGGCACGCGTTTGTTTCCGGGTGGTGATGGGATTTGCGAGGGTCGTGGATGGCTAGTGGGAATTGGAAAGAATGCGGAGATGAAGGTTGGATAGGGGATGAGGGAGAACGAAAGGTGAAAGAGAGCTAGGGGTAGAAAGGGATATGGCTGGTTGGTCAGAGTGCGTGGCGATAGTAGGGGCCTGGATAAAACATACAAGAACCGTGCCAAGTAATTGCCTGGAAGTCTCAATGGGTATTACGTAACGGATAAATAGGTCTTACGGTCCAGACGAAACATGTCAGAGATGCCCACATAACTGTCGAGGTGCTCAGAGTGGGGGTCAATGCAGAAAGAAAAGCAGATAAGGAGACAAAAAGAGGGAGGGGAGAGAAAGGGCTAATACAAATCCTCGTGGTCCCAGACAAGCCAGCTAACACACCCTCGCCTCGAGAAGTTTGGAGATTGTCTGCAGTCAGCCCAAGAAAGACTGCAGACGAGGGGGGTTTGCTGAAATGGCCTTGCTACAAATTTATATAGAAAACAGCAGAAATGAATGAAGATGACGAATAGTTGATGAATCCTACCTATTACTAGAAGAGAATCTACGTAGAAAAAATGCAGAATTCCATAAAAAATAAAATTAAGTTATGATATCACAACCTTGCAAAATCGGAAGCTTAATCCTATAAATTAATAAATACAACATAAGCTTTTTTTTAAGGAAACTATCATTAAATTCCTTTTCTTAAAAAAAATAAAACATGTGACATGTGGGATTTAGGAATAAACATACATTAAACTACATCACAGGATCTTTTTATTTTCACTTAAAACCATGAAAACTCTTGAGAGCACGCTGAGAAATTGCAGAACTTGGCAAAACCTCTATTCCTACATTTCTTAGGTTATACAGAGTACATACAAATATCAAGTTTTATGGGGGAAGTTTCATGGAAACTAGCTTATTAAGTATTCCTGCATTTCCATAATGCTGACTCATTTATACTTTGATTGAATTCCGATTCCAGGCTGAGTCCGGTCATAAACCCCAACTTTAAACGAGTTTAGGATAAGTTACTTTTAATCAATAACACGAAATATAATGTACCAGAAAACAAGACGCATTGAACTGCGCCTTGGAACTTTCGTCATTAAGTCAAAATTACTTAAATAATAATCATGTCATTTATTTCTTTATCCCATTGCCGCAAAGCCTAGTATCAGAAATTGGTAGAAATTTCTTTAAAATATGGGAATCGGTTAAGAAATGATCAGAAATACATCTTCTAATCAAAGAATCGATCGCACCAAACCAGCATAAATTTATGGACAACGAAATACAAACACTGTACATTCGGTATAGAATTAATACTAAGTTTCGACTAGCAGAATTTAATTTACTTTTTGATTTAGGGACCGATTAAATGGGTTTTACCATGTAGGTTCGACTTATAATTTAAAGAAATAATGTGGTTCAAATGAAATAGGGAAACAAGTCAACCAGAAAAGCCAAATGTAATAAAAATACGGAGAGGATATTTCCGAAGTGAGAATGCGCAAGAACGAGGGCTTTACACAGTTGAATAACTAAGGAGCACTTAAATACCAAAACAATTAAAGGGGCAGGCCATTATTTGAATCTGAATTTAACCAGAAAAGTCAATTGTAATTTATTACATACAGTGAAAGATATTTCTAAAATATTTATATAAAATGACCAAACTTTCAATTTTCGGTAATTTTTATTTAAATCTCCAAGAAACATCAAAGGGGTGACCTCCTCTTCTTGTTTGCTACCTGATCAAACAAGATACTTATAAGGCATTTTCTCGAAATATGATGCTAAACACTTTTGAAATACATCTTAGTTTTATTTATAATTAAATAACAACCACAGATTACTCAGACCAAATTCCTTTTTGATTGAGCAACAGTCATAGAAGGTACCCCCTTCTTAGAATTTGCCTAATTTGCTTTAAAATAGAAGGTGCCCCCTTCTTAGAACTTGCCTAATTTGCTTTAAAAAAGAATATTTTTATATAAAATTACTAAGAAACTTGTTTACATGATATATTCAAAACATTCAGATAAAAACGCGGGGGTGATAATTAAAAAAAAGGCGTCATAATAGCTCCAAGAAATAATATATTTGAAAAAAAAAAATAGAAACACACAGCTCCTGGCCTGCCAGGCATCAATCTGCCACAATAAATAAGCTGGTAAGCAAACACTGACTGAAAGCACTGCTGGTTTTAGTAATACACATTTATAGACAACCCGTAATGAGAAGAGAGATGGAATTGATACAACCAATTTCAATAAATATACTGCACCTAAGCATTTAATTGAAATAATATATTCAGTCAATATGGATTTGGTATATGAACTACTAGTTCAAGGTAGGATAATCCCTGTAAAAACTCAATGTAATATATGTAGATGGAAGGGAACATGTTTACAACATGCTTAACTAAATTTGATCAGGTACAAACTACTTTCACGTCAAAAAAAAGCACTTTCTAGTGAATCATTTTATGAATCTTAAGGATTTTTCCAAGCCTTTGTTTTGCAGTTGCCATTCCTTTCTTAGGTTTTGAAGAACCTGGGAAAATAAAGATCGGAAAAAGATAATTTATTTATTTATTTTTTTTTTAAGAGCTCATCTGGCGACTGCCTACTTGGGCATTAGTCGCAGTATTCGACATAACCTAAAATTATGCATCTTTAAAAGAGGATGCTAAAAAAACAAATAAGAAAACCATCAATAAAATAAAACAAGGAGCAAAAGGTAATAAGCAGGAAGCAAGCTCAGGCGTCGGGGGGAGGTCTGCCTCCCCCAAGCGCAGGAACATGCGAACTACTAAAATAAGTAAAAACAACAACAAAAAAAACCCCGACTATTTAAATAAAGGGGAGAAGGCCGGCCTCCTCCAAAAAGTGTAAAAGTCTACAGGTCGGTGTGCAGGAACCCGTCCCAAGTACAAGCGACAGGCGGTAGCGACCCCACCCATCACGGTACCGGGACAGGTAACGTGCAAGGAGATCGCCCAGACTGGGACATTCAACAAGAATGTGTCGAACAGTCTGGGAAACAACGCAGTCTTCACAGTAGGGCGCAGGCGAGCGCTCCATCAAATGGCAGTGCGTCCAGCGAGTGTGTCCAATTCGGAAACGACAGAAAGCAATCTGAAACTTTGGCGGCATTGGGGGCAAGGTCCATGAGAACGGTCGCGGCGCAATGGCACGCAACTTTATGTTCCCTTTGACCGTCTCCCATCTTCTTTGCCAAGCACCCTGAAAAGCTGGCCGTATCCATGCCATGTAGTCAGTGTGAGTGAGAACGAAACGCTGGTCCGGTCGCAGTCCTCGCAGACTCTTTGGCGCCGTCATCGACGCGCTCATTCCCCGCAATTCCTACATGTCCGGGAACCCAGCAGAGGATAATCTCGACATCCGCCCGGCTTGCCAAAACCGTGGCGTCACGGATATCGCGAACCAGGGATTTTTAAAAATTTTATAGAGCCCATCTGGCAACTGCCCACTTGGGCAAAAGTCGCCGAAAAACACGACAGCCTAGAACTAGGCTACTTTAAAAAAAAAATATGAAAACATAACAATGATATAAATTGGAAAACTTAACAATCAGGAAGCAATCTCCGGCAGCGGGGGGAGGTCCCCCTCTCCCCGGTGCAGGAGAGTGCAACCTACAAAACAACAATAGCAAACGAAAAACAAAAAGAACCTTAAATAAAGGGGAGAAGCCCGGCCTCCCTCAAAAAGTCAACAAGTCCACAAGTCAATGTGCACGAACTCGTCCCAGGCAGAAGGGACATGCGGTAGCGACCCCACCCATCCCGGTACAGGGACAGGATCGTGCGCGAAGATCACCCAGACTGGGACATTCGACAAGAATGTGGCGAACAGTCTGGGGGACGACGCAGTCATCGCAATAGGGCGCTGGCGAGCGCTCCATCAGATAGCGATGCGTCACACGAGTATGTCCGATTCGGAGACAACAGAAAGCGACCTGAAGCCGTCGTGGCATTGGGGGATAGGTCCATGGGAACAGTCACGGCGCAATGGCACGCAACTTAAAGTTCCCTTCGACTGTCTCCCATCTTCTTTGCCAAGCAGTCCGAAGAGCTGTCCGTATTCCTGCCATGTAGTCGGTGTGAGGAAGAGCGAAACGCTGGTCCGGTCGCAGAGTCCTCGAGGACTCTTTGGCGCCCTCATCGGCACGCTTATTCCCCGCAATTCCTACATGTCCAGGAACCCAGCAGAAGATAATCTCGACATCTGCCCGGCTCGCCAAAACCGTGGCGTCATGGATATCGCGAACAGGGGGATGCGGAGATTCAAACGCCCCGAGACCACTCAGGGCGCTTTGTGAGTCGCTATAGATCACAATCCGGTCTAAGAACCGGGCACGTCGCGTAATCTCCCGTACCGAGTGGTGTATTGCCACCAGCTCGGCCGTGAAGACAGACGCAGCGCCTGGTAGGGCCCCTCTGACTTCAAACAGAGGGGATACGACGTGGAAGCCGACCCCCTCTTGGGACTTGGAGCCATCCGTATACACTGGCACGGTTCCAGCGTGACACGATGTGTGCTCCAAAAAGGTCGAACGCAATACTCCCGGCGCCGTACAAGCTTTGGGAGCAGAGGCGTGGCGACAAATAGCCAAATGTGGTACCCTCCATGGTGGCGTCCTGGGCAGAACCAAGGGCACCACCAGCCCGAGAGCTATATCTACCTCTCGAAGGAGTTTCCTGGCCCTAAACCCAAAGGGCTTAGGGTATGACTGGCGTCTCTCGGCGGCATAGGCACCATCGAGATCAACTGCGGATGCCGTGAGAGCTGTTGGCGACTGAGGGAGGCGCCGGGCTTGCGCGTACAGGCGAGTGATGCACTGCACGCGGCGCAGAGCGAGTGGCATCTCCCCAGCATCGACCAACAGGCTCTCAATGGGGTAGGTGCGGAAGGCACCGGTCGCAAGGCGGAGGCCGGTGTGGTGGATCGAATCCACCTTCCACAATAAACGCTCGGCTGCGGATTCATAAAATCGCATCCGTAGTCGAGCTTCGAACGAACAAAAGATCGATAAAAAAGTAGGGCAGTAGCCCTATCAGCGCCCCAAGCGCTCAACGTCACGGAGCGGAGAATGGCGTAGTGCTGTCTACGAAGGAAAGCCTCGCAGACGGCATTTTCCAGTCGGAGCAGAGCATCCGACGTGGACTGGAACTTGCGGAAGACAGATGGCCTCCGCTGTCCAGGAAAAAGGCTAATCTAACATTTATCAATTTCTCCATAAACTTGCACACGCAAAAGGTTAGAGAGATTGGGCGGAAACCGGTCGGAGTAGAGTGATCTCTCCCCGGTTGCGAAAGGCGAGCACAGTAGCGATTCGCCAGGAGTCTAGGAGAAGACCCTCCACCCAGATCCTGTTGAACAAATCTAACAGAAAGGCCATGCCTCGCTCACCCAGGTGTCGAAGCATGGCGTACGGGACATCGTCCGGACCATGGGGGGTGTCCGCGCACGAGGCGAGAGCGGAGCGCAACTCACTCAAAATCAGGCTGTGTATCCGAAGAGCACAAAGATAGGTCAAAGCAAGAAAATGAAGCGGTTCTCGGACAGTGATGCGTAAACTCATCCACGTTTAGGACACCTATCTCAAGCTCTTCGATCAGATCGGCAAGGACTTGTCCCCTGGGATTTATGGAGTAATCTCCCCAGAGAGGATGCCTGCAGTTCAGATCTCCAAGCAAGAGATAGGGCCTCGGCAACCGTGCCACGACGCGGCGGAAGTCCCCCGCGTCGAAGTCAGCTGACGGTGGAATGTACGCAGAAATGATAGTATACCTCCTATCCAGGTGCAGCTGCACAGCCACTGCCTAAAAGGAGGTATCTAAAGAGAAAGGAAGAACGGAGACATCATGCCGAGTGTAAACCGCGTATCCCCCAGCCCGGGCAATCCCGCGGTGGTGGGGTCGCAAGACCCTTATACCCCGGGAGGGCGGGCAGGGGGCACGCGCCTAGCATGGTCTCCTGCAAAAAGATAGCTAACGGGGAACGGGACGAGACGAGCCTCTGCAGCTCCTCCCAGTTGGCCCGGAGTCCACGGCAATTCCATTGAAGGAATATGCCCTCCAGGCCTAGCTCGGAGGAGACGCGGGGGCCCTCCTCGAACTGAAGACCCTCACGGGAATGGCCGTACGCTTCCCGGGGACAGAACCCCGGGCGCTGTTGGCCGGACAAAACGCAGAAGGCGCTGTCGCCTTCGAGGACTTATTGGGGGAGGTTGGGCTGGCGATGCGAGTCTTTTCCTCCCTCAGCCACGAATCCTTAGGCGGGCGTTGCGGCTTCGGAGGCGGGGGCCCCTTTTTTCGAGGAACAACCGTATCCGAGCCACCCGCTCCACTTCGGGTCGTGGGCGAAGGAGCCGAAGCTCCTTTGTTGCTGTCCTCCTTTCGGGGGACAGATTTAGGAACCCCAGAAGATGGCCTAGCGACCATCTTCAGGGGTGTTGCCTCCTGTGAATCTAACGACTCGGTGGAGGCGCGTGGCCGTTTCGCCTTACGGGAAACGGTCACGCTGGGGAAAGATGGGGGGAGCTCTGGTTTTAGCCGGGGCTGGGTATGAAGCCTTTTTACCGCCAGCTTTACCAGGGAAGCGCCCGGGTTGGCTAGAGCCGGCAGAAGGGCTCCGAATGGGCGCGGAAACAACCGTGCTTGTTGGTCTGGATGGGCCAGGAGCAGAGGGTGCCTTTCTAACTATTGAGGCATATGACGTCCAAGGCAGAGAGCCGGGCGCGCCAGGACCAAGTCCTTAGCCTCGCGGAATGAGATTCGATCCTGGGCCTGAATGGCCAGGATTTCTTTCTCAAGGAGATATGCACCACATTCTTCGAAGCAGGGTGCGGCTCTCCGCAATTGACACACTTGGCCACACACGTTTGGACTTATCGTGTGAGACCTTGGAGCAATTTACACAGACTTCGGGTGACCCCGACTTTGCACGTCTACATGAGCGATTCGTATGGCCAAAGCGGTGACAGTAATAGCACCGCCGCGGCAGTGGCACGAATGCCTTCTCCGAAATGGAGAAGGTCCTGGTAGTCGTAGGGGCACGTGTCGGAGGAGATCCCTTGCCTCCTTGTACTGCCTCGGAGCCCTCAGCACATTGAGGGGGACCTTGCATAGGGGCGATTCGGGTTCGGTGCTTGGCGCCGAGCCCGAATTCCCCCCCCCCCCATGGAAGGCCCTACCGTCTGAGGCTGGTTTTCCTCAAGGACCATGTCTATCACAGGAGGGGCCTCCAGTTGGCCATCCCCTCCCAAGACATCGCAGGTCCCCTTTGCAGCGTCATGAGTCTTTTGTGGGGAGGCCGAGGCCTTGACCCCGGCAAGGTTTAAATATCCTTGCCAGCAAGTCTTTTGAGGGAAGCGACCGAAGGGGCCTGGCTTCCCTCTCCCCCCTAAGGCGGTTTGCCCTACCGAGCCGCTTAAGAACATAAGAAAAGAAGGAGACTGCAAAAGACCATTCTTGGCCTACACTTGGCAGCTCCTTAGAAAGAAAAGGAGGAACTGCCGCTGGAAATAGGGAGGTGCCCGAAAGCACCTCCAGAGAAGGGGGTGAGGGGAATTCCCCTTTCCCCGTAGGCGTAGGAGAGGAGTAAGACTTCTCTCCGGTTAAAGAAATATGGAGTGTCCCCTGCGCAAGCACAGGGGGAGGGACCTCCATTTATTCGCTGGAGCTGCCCGAGGGCGGCTCCGTCGTTGTTTCAGGGGGAGTTAAAGGGGTTTTGTTTTATAGAGATTCATCCATGGGCATGATGACCCTATTTGTGCTACGGGACAGAATAGCTCACCACCTCTCACAGTTGCCCGCACTGCAAGAGGTGCTTACAAGCCTGGCAGAGCCAGGCGCCGCCATTTGGGACCACCCCTCCCACTTGGTGGCCGGCCGTTCGCCCTTGAACTCGGCGTAAAAGGATAGATTGTGATGAGGAGAGGAAAACGGATGTGAGGAAGGTATGGGTGGGGATGAAGCAGGTTGTTAAAAACCCCCAACCCAAACCGGAGCTCAGGGCTTAGGGAACGTTGTCCCCTCCCCCTTCAGCCCTGATCCGGGACGGTTGGCTTGAAAAGAAGGTGAGCATCTACCCTGTGAAATTAGCGGCTGACCAGAGAAAGTTGTGGGAGGGGTTGTATGAAAAGCGAGGAAACAAGTGTTTTGAAGGAAGGAAGAGAGGCTAAGCTGGGGCCGGACGGGGTGCTGAGTCCCGTCAGCACGGCGGCCAGGATGGCAAATCGCTGCGCCCCTTAAGGGGGCGAACCAGGGAATGCGGAGATTCCAATGCTCCGAGAGCAGTCAGTGCGCTTTGTGAGTCGCTATAGATCACAATCCGGTCTAAGAACCGGGCACGTCGCGTAATCTCCCGTACCGAGTGGTGTATTGTCACCAGCTCCACCGTTAAGACAGACGCAGCGCCTGGCAGAGACCGGCTGACTTCAAACAAAGGGGATACGGCGTGGAAGCCGAACCCCTCTAGGGATTTGGAGCCACCCGTATACACTGGCACGGTTCCAGCGTGACAAGAGGTGTAATCCAAAAAGGTCTAACGCAATACTCTCGGTACTGTACAAGCTTTGGGAGCAGAGGCGTGGCGACAAATAGCAAAATGTGGTACCCTCCAGGGTGGCGTTATGGGCAGAACTATGGGCGCCACCGGCCCGAAAGCTATACCTAGCTCTCGAAGGAGTTTCCTGGCCCTAAACAGAAAGGGCTTAGGGTATGACTGGCGTCTCTCGGCGGCATAGACACCGTCGAAATCAGCTGCGGATGTAGTGAGAGCTGTTTGGGATTGAGGGAGGCACCGGGATCACGCGTACAGCCGAAAAATGTACTTACTATACACGGCTTAGAGAGAGTGGCATCTCTCAAGCATCGCCTAGTAGGCTCTCAATGGGGAAAGTGCGGAAGGCACTGGTCGCAAGGCGAAGGCCGGTGTGGTGGATCGAGTCCACCTTCCGCAATACACGCTCGGCTGCGGATGCATAACACTCGCATCCATAATCGAGCTTCGAACGAACAAAGGATCGATTAAAAAGTAAGGCAGTAGCCCTATCAGCACCCCAAGCGCTGAACGTCACGAAACGGAGAATATCTATGGCGAGGGTACAAGAGACCATAAGGCTACGAATATGAGCCTCCCAGGTGAGGCATCAGTCAAATACAAGACCAAGGAAACGGTGCGATTCAACCACATCCAGCCGCACCCCATTAAGAAACAAATCTGGGTCGGGGTGGAGCCGTGGATGGCGGCAGAAGTTTACCACCTTAGTCTTGGCCAAAGAAAACCGAAACCTGTGCGCTTCGGCATAGCGAGAGACGCGGTTCAATACCTTTTGGAGTCGACGCTCAAGAGTTGGCATCTGGATCGCGCCAAAAGAGATAGAAAGGTCGCGCACGTAGAGTGTAGCGAGAACATCTTCTGGCAGCACCGAGGTGATGCCGTTGATGCTCAGGGCAAAGAGTGTGACACTGAGGACACTTCCCTGCAGGACACCCTCTTCCTGCTCCTTTGGGCCGGAGAGGGCTCCCCCCACGCGTAGCCGGAATCGACGATCTCGCCAAAATTCAGATATAAACATTGGGAGGCGTCCCCTCGCCCCCATCGTGTGGAGAATCAACATGATACCGTATCGACATGCGGTATCATAAGACTTCTCTAGATCGAAAAACACTGCCTCGTGGTGCTGTCTACGAAGGAAGGCCTCGCAGACGGCATTTTGCATTCGGAAAATGCCGTCTGCGTAGGCCTGTAGGCATAACGCTTTTGTTTGAGGGCCGTCTCACATTCGGTTGACCACCGCGGGGTGCAAAACGACCACACAATCTAGTAATAGTAGTTAGGCCCACGGCAATGAGGTTGCAGGAAAAGAGCTCAACGGCCTTATCTACTGACGTAAACTCGTCGACTGACACAAAGAAATGTCATTTCCTGAAATGCGGACCACCACGCCCGCACCAAGCAGCACTGGAGCGGGCTCTGGGGCGGCAGCGGCCGAGAAAATTATATTTAAATGGGAAAGTGATCACTACCATGGAGGTCATCGACCATGCCCACCCAAAATCAGGCTGTACATCCGGAGAGCACAAAGATAGATTGAGGAACGAAAATAAGCGGTTCTCGGGCAGTGATGCGTAAACTCATCCACATTTAGGACAACCATCTCAAGCGCGTCGATCAGGTCAGCAAGGGATTGACCCGGGGATTAATAGAGTAGTCTTCCCAGAGGGGGTGTCTACCGATCAGTTTTCCCAGCAAGAGAAAGGGCCTCGGAAACCGTGCCACGACGCGGTGGAAGTCCCCCGCGTCGAAGTCGGCTGACGGTGGAATGTGCGTGGAAATAACAGTATACCTCCTATCCAGGTTCAGCTGCACAGCTACTGACTGAAAGGAGGTATCTAAAGCGAAGAGAAAAACGGAGACATCATGGCGGGTATAAATCTGGCATTCCTCCAACCACGCCCCCATCAAGTGTCCGAAGAGCACTAATTATGGTCGCCTTAGGAGGGATTCGACAGAAATCTACCGTCCGAAAACGGGTCACCTTCGGCTCTCTACCAATCACGATAGCTAAAGCTCTTCTCAGATGGATCATGTTGCCCTTAACTACATGCTGCCCCTGTGGAGCGAATAACGAGGAAGCCTTTAAAGCCAGCGGGCTCGAAAACGCCAGGTAGTTTCTGAATGAGGGGCCTTGACGCAATCGAGGGTCCGGGAAAGCACCGGGGCCGGACGTGCCGATCTGCGCTTGCTCGCTTGCCAAAACGAGAGGAGGGCGGGGAATGCACCCGCTTCGCTCCTCCACCGGAAGGAAACCCTAGGCCGGATGGACCGGCCTTAGCAAGATCTTTCCGAGATTGAAAAGGTTCCTGCTGTCACAGGGCCACCAGTCGGAGGAGGAGGTCCCTCCCCTCCTTGTGAGGCATCGGGCGCCTGAGCCGTCTGAAGAGGAGCTTGAAAAGGGGAGGACTTAAGGTTCCGTGTTGGCACCGAGCCCAGGTTCGACCCCATTTAATATCCTACCGTCTGGGGCTGGGCCTCCATGTGACCATCCTTCCCCCATTCCCAAGACCTCACGGATCGTATTCGAGGTACCTTTGGTCAGTTCATCTTGGGGCGGCTAACCGAAGAAAGGGAGAGTGACACCCTGTAACCTAGATATTCGCGCCTGCATAACTTTGGAGGGCACAGCCCGACGGGCCCTGTCATCCTTCGCCCCCCCCCCCCTAAGGGGTCTAGCTCTATTGGGTCAATTATGTGACTGTGACGCCTGCCTGCTTTCTTGGTAGTCCCCTTGGAAAGCAATGGGGGTAATGCCAGTGGAAAAAGCGAGTCGCCGCGACTCCAGATAAGGGGGGTGAGGGACACTCCTCTGCACCTGTATGCAAAGGAGAGGAGTAAACCTCCGCTCCAGTAGAAGAGATTTGGATGGTCCCATAAGAGAGCACAGAGGGAAAGGGGACTTCCATTTCATCAGTGTAGCTGCCCGAGAGCAACTCCGATAGAACCAGCTGCCACCATTTGAGGCCGCTCTTTCCGCCTTGTGACCTGAGAACCCATCGTCATGGTGGCTCCATCTTAGGCACGGCGTAATATCTATACATTGAAAGGAGAAAGGGGATGTCAGGAAGGTGTGGGTGGGGATGAAGCAGGTTGTTAAAAACCTGCCACCCCAGACCGGAGCTCAAGAGTGAGGGAAGCCCCCTCAGCCCGACTCTGGGATAGTTGGGTGAGAGGAAGCTCGTCAGCGTCTACCCTGTGAAATTAGAGGCCGACCAGAGAAAGTTGTAGGGAAAGTGAAAAAGTAAGGTAAAAACACAGGCTGTCAGAAAGGAGAAGAGGCTATTCTGGGGCTGAGTCCCGTCAGCAAGGCGGCCAGGAAGGCAAATCGCCACGCCCCTTACCGCATCGAAAAATGAGAGACGATCCGGAGCTTGAATGGCTAGGATTTCTTTTTCCAGGAGATACGCACCTACAATACGTTGAAGAAGCGGGGTCTGACTCTCCGTAATTGACACAGTTGGACATACACGATTTGAACTTATCGTTTACGGTCATGGAGTAACCTACACAGACTTCGTGTAACCCCGAATTTGCACGTCTCTCTGACTGGCAAACCAGCATTCATTGGGGAAGAGGGGGTGGGGAGGTACGCTAGCACCCTGTAGCCTGAGAATACAGGACTGCAGGATGTTAGGGGGCAGGGACTGACAGGCCCTGTTATCCCTTGCTCCCCTAAGGTGGTTGGCCCTATCGAGCCACACCCAGCGGGAGCGGTCAACCTTGAATCACCTGCTTGCTCTCTTGGCAGTTCCCTGTGAAATCAAAGGGGGGAATGCCACCTACAAGGAAATGGAGGCGCCCAAGGATGCCTCCAAAGATTGTGAGGGAAAGTCCACCACACCCATAGGCTGAGGAGAGTAGTAAGCCTCCTCTCCAGTAGAAGAAGGTTCGAGAGTCCCTGAGAAAGCACATAGGGAAGGGGGCTCCTTTTCCGTTGTGGAGCTGCCAAAGAACAGCTTCAACGAGGTTAAAGGGGTAAAATGGGGTTTTGTTTTGGTGTTATCCATGACCGTAAGCAAGATTTTACCACCCCTGCATGTGATGGCCAACAATGACTCAACAAGAAAACGGGACTACTGGGCACCGACAGCGTGGCGCACAGAAAGCAAATCGCCCTGCTTCTTACGTGCCCGCCAATCCGGGAACTGTCTGAGGGAGATGCAGCTACATACCGCGAGTGTACCTGATTCATAAGCAACAACACAAAAGACTTGATACCATCCGGCTATTAGGGAAAGGGCCTTATGTCCTATCATTCATATGTTATATGAATAAAAAAAAGGAGGATGGAGGAAGTTTGCATTGGAGTTCCGAATTGGATCGACTTCACGGTGGCTGCCTTTTTTTTTCTTCTTTTATGATCTCCTCTTGTGGCACAGTTGCTATATGTGGTGGATATTTGTGGTTCGGATCCCACATTAAACTGTAGTTCCACACTGTCAAATAGAAGCCCTCATACAGAATGCAGATCAATGGCAAACCTCTATATAATTATTTATTCTACTTGCAGTCTGAGCTCCTAGTCATGAACTCACAAAATATGCATAACAAACTTGCGCTGGAATTTAACATCATCACTGCCCGGTCTATAATTTTGGAAAGCCACAACATACCCTTAGTTAACTTTATTCCTGTTCCTGATGATGTACATGCCTGGGGTTCGATTGATTTCTGCTTTTTCCGATGATATGCTCTTTTCACCATCTGGAATGATAAGATGTTTTTTGTTAACTTGTTGAATAAAGAGTTTACAGAGAATAAGGACCTATGCGTAAATGGTTATTCAGTTTGCAGTTTGATTATTCTTGAAAAGTTTTGAAATGTAATTTCACAACAGCGCAAATTAATATAAATGACGTTTGGAGCAGCGCCTCTATTCTACTTCAAGCGTTTTCACAAATCCTGCTTTGTCTATCTTTTTTTTATCTCTTTCTGCATATTTCCTTCATTTTTACTGCATCAACGCATAATTTCCGAGTGGTTGCACTTGATCTATTCCTGATTAGTGTGACAAAAAGGGTGGCTGACTGGGTACTCAATGCCTTGGATTACATGCAAGGGAGAAAGGACATGAGTGTTGGTGGGCACATACTGGCAAGTTCTGTCTCCGGGCGGCAGCTTCCTCTAATCCTTTTTCGACGGCTTGCCTTCTAACCCCCTGACGTGTAGGGCGCTCGGGGCGAGGGCCGATCACTCGAATCCTTGCCTTGGGGTTCCATGCCTCATCCTCCTTTTTCTTTCCCCTTGGCTTGAAAACAGGGAAGTCCTCATCATCAGAAATGTCGAGTGAAGGATAAACTGAGAAGGAAGAAGAGAGAGTAAAATGAAGGCTGTCAATGATACATTATTAGTCAGAAGTGGATTACATGGATATATATGTATGTATATTAGGGTGTTTCAAAACCATAGGGTAAATTTTCAAAGTTGTATATACATTCAGCTGCAGGCCGCCCCGTTTCCTAATCATATAAGTCAAATTTGAGCAAAGTTTTGCAATGATCAGAGCAGATTTAAAAGTTCCCTCAAATTGTTCACATTTTAAGCTCATGAAAAAAAAAACTTCATCAATTTGATGGTATTTTTCTGCATGAGTTTACAAAGTGAAAGATTTGAGCGAGCAGGGCATCGCCAGCATAATTAAACATCAGAGGAAAGCTAAGTTCAAAGATTCATATTTGTAATACACATGCAATTTTTGTTTTGATTATTTTTATTTTAGGAGCCCAACTGGCGACTGCCTACTTGGGCATAAGTCGCCGTACTCACGACAGCGTATAACTACTAGTCTACATTAAAGTAACAATATGCAAAACAAAACAAAAACAATTAAAAAAAGGAAATACGCAACAAGCAGGGGTACGCTTCGGCGTTGGGAGGAGGTTCGCTTCCCCGCCGAGGCTGGAACGTGCAACCTACTAAAATAACAAAAAAAAAATTCAGTTAAATAAAGTGGAGGAGACCAGCATCCTCCAAAAGTCATGTGCACGAACCCGTCTCATGTACAAGGGAAAAGCGGTAGGAACCTCGCTCATCCCGGTAGTGGGACAGGTAGCGTGCACGAAGATCACCCAGATTGGCACATTCAAAAAGAATGTGGCAAACAAAGCTATTGTCCTAATATAGCGCTCCATCAAATGGCAGTGTGTACCGCGAGTGTGTCCAATTCGGAGACGACAGAAAGCAACCTGAAGCCGTCACGGCATTGGGGGATAGGTCAATGGGAACAGGCGCGGCGCAATGGCATGCAACGTTAGGTTCCCCTCGACCGTCTCCCATCTTCTTTGCCAAGAAGTCGGAAAAGCTACACGTATTCCTGCCATGTAATAGGTGAGGAAGAACGAAAGACTGGTCTAGTTGCTCAGTTCTCGCGGACTCTGTGGCGCCCTCATTACCTGCAATTCGTACATGTTCAGGAACCCAGCAGAAGATAATCTGGACATCCGCCCGGCTCGCCAAAACCGTGGCGTCACGGATATCGTTATAAATCGCAATCCGGTCTCCGAACCAGGCACGTCGCGTTAACTTCCGTACCGAGCGGTGTATTGCAACCAGCTCAGCCGTGAAGACAGACGCAGCGCCTGGCAGAGACCCGCAAACTTCAAACAGCTGGTATACGGCGTGGAAACCGACCCCCCTCTCGGGACTTGGAGCCATCCATATACACTGGCACGGTTCTAGCATGACACGAAGTGTGCTACAAAAAAGCCGAGCGCAATAGTCTCAGCGCTGTTGAAGCTTTGGGAGCAGAGCCGTGGCGACAAATAGTCAAAGTCGGTGCCCTCCAGTGTGGCGTCATGAGCAGAACCAGGGGCACCACCGGCCCGAGAGTTATACCTAGCTCTCGAAGGAGTTTCTTGGCCCTAAACCTGAAGGGCTTAAGAGTGACTGGCGTCTCTTGACGGATTGGCACCGTCGAGATCAGTGCGAATACCATGAGAGCTGTTGGCGACTGAGGTAGGCGCCGGGCTCACGCGTACAGGCTAAAAATGAACTGTGCGCGGTGCAGAGCGAGTGGCATCTCTCCAGTAGGCTCTCAATGGGAGAAGTGCGGAAGGCACCGGTCGCCAGGCGAAAGCCGGTGTGGTGATCGAGTCCACCTTCTTCAATACACGGATGCATGGCATCCGTAGTCGAGCTTCGAACGAACACAGGATCGAGAGATAAGTAAGTCAGTAGCCCTATCAGCACCCCAGGCGCTGAACGTCACAGAATGAAGAATATGCATGGCGCGGGTACAAGAGACCCTAGGGCTGCGAATATGAGCCTCCCAGCTGAGTTGTCGGTCAAATACAAGACCAAGGAAACGTTGCGAGTCCACCACTTCCAGGCGCAACCCATTAGGAAACAAGTCTGGCTCAAGGTTGAGCCGTGGATGGCGGCAGAAGTGCACAACCTTAGTCTTGGCCAAGGAAAACCGAAGCCTGTGCGCTTCGGCATAGCGAGAGACGGGGTTCAATATCTGTTGGAGTCAACGCTCCAGAGTTGGCATCTGGACCGCGCCAAAAGAGATCGAAAGGTCGTCCACTTAGAGCGTAACGAGAACATCTTCTGACAGCACCGAGGTGATGCCGTTGATGCTCGGGGAAATAGTGTGACAGTGAAGACACTTCTTTGCGGGACACCCTCTTCCTGCTCCATTGGGCCGGATAGGGCTGCCCCCACCCGTACACGGAATCGAAGATCTCGCAAAAATTTAGAGATAAAGAATGGGGAGGCGTTCCATCGCTCCCATCTTGTGGAGAGCCTCCATGATACTGTATCGCCATGCAGTATCATAGGCCTTCTCCAAATACAAAAAACACTGCCGCATAGTGCTGTCTATAAAGGAAGGCCTCACAGATGGCATTTTTTCAGTTAGAGCAGAGCATCCGGCGTGGAGTGGAACTTGCGGAGGCCGCACTGTGCAGAAGACAGATGGCCTCCACTCTCCAGAAAAAAAGCTAATCTAACATTTACCAATTTCTCCATCAACTTGCACACACAGGAGACTAGAGAGATTGGGTGGAAACTGGCCGGGGTAGAGTAATTTCTCCCCGGTTTGCGAAAAGCGAGCACTGTAGAAATTCACTAGGAATTTGGGAAGATAACCTCTACCCAGATCCATCAAACAAATCTAATAAAATGTCTGTGCACGCAGCAACAGTGAAATGCAACTCACTCAGAGTAAACCTGTCATTGAAGGGAAAGTGATCACTACCATGGAGGTCATCGACCGACCTCCACCAAAAATGTGGTTTTAAGAAGAAATAAAAGCCTATGAGTAACTGAAATTCCCTGGGATATTGACTTATTGTTTACTAAATATTCGCAAGAAAATCTTTTGTCACAAAAATTATTAATAAAATTATTAACTGGAGTCCACGCAGTGCAGCCTTGAGTTGGTGGAATAAAAAGTAGTTGCTAGGCGACAGATCTGGACTGTAGGAGGGATGGTTGAGCTCCTCGAATCTGCAC
Organism: Ceratothoa steindachneri; assembly: GCA_963969495.1. Classification (NCBI taxonomy): domain Eukaryota; kingdom Metazoa; phylum Arthropoda; class Malacostraca; order Isopoda; family Cymothoidae; genus Ceratothoa; species Ceratothoa steindachneri. The sequence continues at coordinate 140,988,458 of OZ018318.1, forward strand.
TCGCGCAGGGCAGCTTGTGCAACTCTGGCATTGTATACTTTGACAACGTTGAAGTCGATCATTGAGCTCCTGTTTGTTTTCAAAACAAACAGTAACCAGTCATGGAAAAATTCTCTTATAATGTATTTGAGCAATAGGAACATCTCCCTCATCAACACCTAATGCAAAATCTGCTGTGGTGACCATTATTAGACCGATGACTCGGCAGTCCCCTGCAACACTCAATAATGGCTGGTCATCTTGGACCACCTTGATAGTGGGCTGAGGAATGCACTTTCCACCCCCTTCCCACTCTAAGCATCTTTTATGCAAGTTTCTCTCTATGCCTAACTTATTCTTTTTAAGGGCATAAAGTGAGGTCATCGTCGAAATCGACAGACAACCAACTACTACTAGCCAAAATCAGGCTGTGCATCTGCAGAGCACAAAGATAGATCGAGGCAGGAAAATGAAGCCGTTCACCAGCAATGACGTGTAAACTCATCCACATTTAGGACACCCATCTCAAGCTCGTCGATCAGGTTGCCAAGGACTTGGCCACTGGGAATAATCAAGTAGTCTCTCCAGAGAGTATGTAAACTGTTCAGATCTCCGAGCCTCGGCAACTGTGCCACGAGGCGGCGGAGGTCCCCAGCATCGCAGTCGGCTGACGGTGGAATATACATGGAAATAACTATACCTCCTATCCAGGTGCCGGGTATAAATCGCACATCCTCCTGCCCGTCCCCCATCCAGTGGTGGTGGGGTCGCAAAACCCTTATATCCAGGGAGGGTGCACGTGCCCAACATGGTCTCTTGCAAAAAGATCGCTAACGGGGAATAGGAGGAGATGAGCCTCCTTCGCTCCTCCCAACTAGCCCGGAGTGCGCAACAATTCCATTGAATGAATATGCCCTCCAGACCTAGTTCGGATGAGATGTGGGGGGCCTCTTTGAAGAGAAAACACTCACGGGAATGGTGTATGCTTCCTGTAGGCAAAACTCTGGGCATTGTTGTCCGGACAAAGTGCTGAAGGCGCTGTCGCCTTTGAGGACTTATCGGAAGAGGTTGGGATCATTATGGGAGTCTTTTCCTCCCTCCACCTTCAAATCTTAGGTGAGCGGGTGGGTTTCAGAGGCTGGGAGCCCTCTTTTGGAGGATTCACTGTCTCTGGGTAACCCAGCCCACCACTGGGTCTGAGCGAATGAGGCAAGCTCCTTTAGTACTTTCCACTTTTTGTGGGGCAGCTTTAGGAACCTCGAAAGATGGCCTCACAACCCTCTTCAGGGGTGTTGCCTCCTGTGAGTCTAATGACTTGGTTAAGGCGCGCTGCCATTTTGCCTTACACGAAACTGTCACACTGGGCAAAGGGAGGGGCCCCCTCATTTAGCCGGATTGAGGGTGAACCCTTTGTGCCGCCAGCTCTACTAGGGGAGTGCCCAGTGTGATAGAACCTGCAGAAGGGTTCCGAATGGACAGGCAAACAGCTGTGCTCATAGGCTTGGAGGGGCCAGGAGCAGAGGGTGTCTTTCTTAATATTGCGGCATAGGATGTACCAGGCAGCGCCAGGACCAAGTCCTTAGCCTCGCAAAATGATGAGAGGTGATCCTGTGCCTGAACGGCCATGATTTCCTTCTCAAGGAGATACGCACCACATTGCTACAAAGAAGCGGGGGATATCATTTTTTTTAACCTCATTTAATACACTTTGAAAACCACTGAGTACAATAAAACAAGTCTCATTAAGATATCTTATCATTTCCTTTTGTAATAAATTTTTTAAATTGTAGAGACTTTATGGACACCCTGTATATTATATATAGCCAGTTTTATTAAAACTGACAGCTAAATTCATTGATGTGACTTTCTTTTCAAATCTCTCAACTTGTCATATATTCAACTTTACATCATGATTCAGGATGTGGATGAGTTCTCCAAAATATATTAAAAACTAAGATTCTCACCCTACCTATGTGTCACAACTTTACATTATAAAATCTTTGACCGATTTCATTGACATTATTTGAGCTACTGACCCTAAAAGAATAATAGAAATATTAGACCAAAATGATTGGCCTCCTAATGGCACACTCAAAGCTGCCCTTAGACAACTCCTACACACCAGCACCTCAGAATCCCTGTTCTCTGCTCCCAATGGTAACATGTACCGTCAAATAGACAGAGTTAACATGGGTTCTCCGCTTTGAGTCCTATTCATAAATTTTTATATGGGAGCCTTAAGGGAAAGAGTTTTTGCAAAATCGCCCAAACCCCATATCTATTGTCGATACATAGACAACATATACATAAATGTACAATCCGAAGAAGAAAGAGAAAAAAATCAAAGAGGTATTTAAAGAATGTTTCTCCTTCAATTATATGGATGAACAACAACTTCCTTTTCTTGACACCTTAACACTAAACACATTCACAAGATTAGCATGAAAGTATATGTAAAAACCACCAATCCTGGCCTCTGCAAGAATGCAGAAAGTAAGTACTCAGAACACTACAGGAAAAGTGTAATTAACGCTTATATGAACCGTGCTTTCATCCATTACTAAACATGGAAAGACACTTGTAAACAATAGATTCAGCAACCATGATGTACAGGCAGCCATCAAGAAGAAAATGGATTAATTTTAGTTCACAGATCAGTAAAGCACCAGAAATAATAACAGAAAATAACATAAAACTCTTCTATTATACGAGAGGCGGTCAATAAGTTTTGCAATTCGGATATAAGGAAACGAGATATGAGGAAAAGGGTTTTATTATTTTTCCATATAACTACCCTCGACTTTAATGCACTTGCGCCACTTAATGCTGAGGCTTCGAATTCCCAACAACCAGAAATCTCCCGACTGCTGTTCAATCCACTCCTGGCATCCACACAGTGCAGCCTTGAGCTGGCAGAATAAAAAGTAGTCGCTAGGGGCCAGATCTGGACTGTAGGGGAAATGGTTGAGCTCCTTGAATCCGCACTCACGCAGGGCAGCTTGTGCAACTCTGGCCTTGTGGACTTTGACGACATTGAAGTCGATCATGGGGTGTGAGGTTTCTAGTGACCCTACGGGCAGAGACTTTGATAATGGCCAAATTGTCGTGGATGATGTTGATAACACTTATCATATTCCAAGTTCTCATTCGATTTATTCAACCTTGACCCGTCGATTTTCGAGGATCATCCTCTCCACACGGGCCACATTGTCCTCGTTGGTCACGTCTGATGGGGGTCATCTTCAAGGGACTCACAACCATGGTGGAACTCCCTATTCCAGCGAGCTTGGTTGCATAGGAAGGGGCGGTGTCGGTGTACACTGCAACCATGCGTTCATGGATCTCTTTTGCATTCTTGCCTTCTTTGGTCAAAAATTTGATCACTGCGCGGTGCTCAACCTTCTCCATTGTTGAAAAATTTGTGACTGACGATCTGCGATCAGCTACTGTTTCTTAAATAGACGAGGCAGGAGTGTGCGGATGCAGGTCCTGACTTCCCTCGTAAGAGGGGCGGTCGATAAGTAATTAAGGAAGTTATTAACCTATTAAAAAAGCCTAGAAATGCAGAACAAAAAACATTGTTAATTATATGTTATCAAACTAAATGAACCACCGGCCTCATCAGGAAAAATAACCAGAGGCTCATACCAAACAAAGGACCCATCTGATATGAGTATAAATACAAACTAAGAGACTATCAACTCCTCACCAACTCATATATTGCAATGACAGAAACAAAATTGTCAAGAAGAATGACATATCACCTAAACAAAAGAGGCCCAAAAACTGACACAAGTCAAAACATGGAACTGTTCTCAGCAGAAAAATGATATTAGACAATGCCAAAATTATAGACTGTATTAGACGGCCAATCTAAAATAAACATTCAATTTCAATTCACATGGAATACTGCCAGCAGGTAGAATTACAAGCAGATCTACAAGGGATATTTAATCCTCCTATCAAGGTTCTACCCCCTCTTTTGATGTGATCATGCATTTGACCTTCACCCTTAAGCTTACCCATTTCAACCTTGTCTCACCTTGCTCACAGGTCTGCTAGTACATTCAAGAGATTTTAAGAGAAAATTACGAATACAAAATTAGCCCTCGCTTTTAATAAGTATGATGGATCATAATACAACAGACTGCTAGTACATTTGAAACAATAGTAAAAAAGGCAAAAAGTCTGCTATCATTACATGAGAAATCATTCTCATTAATCTGGTTCAAAGTTATAGTTTGACATCATTCAAAGAAAAGCTAGTCAAGTATATGGGGGAAAAGCATATATAAAAAACCTGAGCCTACTGGATGATGGTAGATAATGCAGATTATACCATGGTGGTGGCTTAAAAGGTTTTTGGATACTCTGATAAGGCCCAGGGACCTCTTTTCATCATTTAGTTTTGTTATGTTATATAGCGACTAGACCTATAATTCATCAATGTACAGAATATGGAAACCCATTTGCTCTTCTTGGACTATTTTTCTTATCAAGGGTTCATCAAGGGTTCTGTTGACTGTCAACAGAGGCATGGTCGCTGAAACTACAATTTAAAAAGAAATTCAGCCAACAAATATAATAATATAAAAAACAACAGAAAGACAAAAACAATAAATAAAACAAGACATGATTTAATGCTGAATGGAGGCTGTCTCACTCTAAGGCCCGAGCAAGAACTAAGCATGTCCAGTTAGGGGTGCAGCCATTCCCTAGTACAAAGGTAAGGAGTAGCGATCTCTCTCAATGTGGTCACATGTGAGAAAAACTTGCAGAAGCAACACTGCAGGAAACCAGAGGCCTCCGCTGGTAAAAAAATAGGGTACCATGATATTGCCCAATTTCTCCAACTTGTACACACACACAAAGGTAGATAAACTGGACAGAAACCAGCCAAGGTAGAGTGATCTCATACAAGCTTGTGAAAATCAAGCATGGTAGCTATTAATCAGGAATCTGCAAGATCATGTTAAAGAAGGCGGAAAAAAGGTCAGTAAATAACAAGAATAATGAAACTGGGCAACTCTACAACATCCAGGTGAATGAATTTTAGGAATAGGTCTGGGTCCGTGCAAAGCCTAGGAGGTTCAGCAGTGTAAGAGATGCAGGTCAGAGCATGTTGAAATTGACACTCAAGGTAGGCTTTTTTTTTAGAATTCATGTTTCGTTTCACATGGTATAAGTATCTTCAATGATTCTCTTTAATACCTCTCCACTCTTTCCCCTTTACATATACCACTCACATTCCATACATATACTTGGTTCACACATCGATAGCAGGAACAAAACTATTGAGTAGACAACTTCCAGGGGTTAGGCATTTCTATCAGGGCTGTCATCTTTTACAGCTGCTGGAAGAAGTATGAATAATCTTCCTGCCCCTCATGCAGCAAAATCACAGACCCAAAGGGAGGAATCGATATATTTTTAGTTGGCTTGGCAAACCACAGATCCAGAATTACAAGTCTCTCACTAGCTTTCAACATGATGCCCCATCACTTGCAGCAATCGCTTACAATCCCTATTGAGGGAAGGGATGTGGCCTACAGGTATTGCTCGCTGTGAGTTGGCATGGAGTCTCTGCACCTTTCGCCCTTCTTTCTGCATATCCACATTTTCCATTCTCATGATTATTATCCCCCAAAAGACCAATCTTCCCTTCACCCTAGCCAGAAACAGAGCAAAATACTGGCCCATGGGCTTTGGCCTAGCTAAATGGTGGCAATGCTTCTGATTGCAATGAAGTTAAGCCAAAGTGGGTGTGGTAATTCATTAGGTCAAGTTCTTGATTCGGGTAAATAATCCCAATTTGCAGATAACACAAAAATTAGGGGGTAAAATTTTAAATGAAAACAATAGTAAAGTAATTCAGCCGTATCTAGATAAAATATTTGAATGGTCTAATAAATAGAAATGGAAATGAAATTCATTTTAGACAAGCATAGAGTTTGGTATGTAAGTCAAAATAATGGGTGGTAAAAATCTTATCTCTGTGAATGAAGAAAAAGATTTTGGGGTGCAGATTTCAACGGATTTTAAGTTTAATAAACTGTTAGTTCCAACGCCTAGCTTGAAAGGTACAGAACCAGCATATTAGGGTTTTTAACAAAAAGGGAAGTGGTTGAAGGCCAGGGAAAAGAGAAATGGATAAATAAGAGTAAGGTTTTTGAAAAGATAAAGGTGGTCTTTTCAGGGAAGATTCTCTAAGTGATGTAAGCTCATAGAACCCTCGTTAGTTCACAGTTTAAATGAAACGGGGGAGAGGTGGGGAAAAATTTGAAGGACTGGGTCCATTCTCCAGGAAATGAGAAATTGTGTACTTACCTTGAGTAGCTTCAGAATTGAAACCTTAACATTGAAAACCACTGGGCAGTACTTTGAAGGGGAGAAAATGGAAAGAGTTGGGAATCTTGAAGAGGGAGATGTTTACCAGGCGAGATCAAGCACAATTGTGTCTGGGACAATCTCGAAAGCGGGAAAGGACCCAGGGGTTGGGGAAGGGAAGCTCCATTCCCCAGCATCCTAGGGAGTTTTGAGGCAATAAGGTCAGCACACATGTGCATGTGGAATAGCGTGGCGGATGCATGGTCCATTTTTCTTACAGCCTCCCCACACACAGAAGAAAACTTTGAAACTGTCAAAGTTTTCAAAATTTAGAAGAGTATTGAGGAGTAATTGCTTTGAAGATTTTAAAGGGGAATGCGCATTTGAGAGGGGAGCAAGAATTTGAAAGGGAAGTGAGTGAGTCAGTGAGTGTTTGAAAGAGGAGTGAGCGCTTGAAAGGGGGGGAAGGGCGTGTGATTTTAAGTTGGTTTTCTTAGTCTTGAATTTCCTTAATTTAATGCTTTGCTCACAAGGCAGCTTGCCTCTAGGGCCGGGAAGGGGTGGTTATTTCAGCAACTGAGTTGCTTTGGGTTGAATCCCTTATCTTAAATTTCCCATTTGTGATGGCCTTTTCCTTACCTTCCAAATCGCTGGAGGCTGGATTGAGGCCTGTCGACTGACTGAGAATGAGCAATAGAGAGCTCAGTCGGTAGAGCAATTTTATGAGGTACCGTAAAACCTGACCATCCCCATTCCTTAGGGTAACGAATCGGACCCTGTTGTTTTCACCCAGGATTAGCTTGAGGATGCAACCCATCTGCCAGAAGGGACAGGCTTTGGATGGGCTTAAAATTCAAACTATGTCCCCCCACCTTCACAAGATTAAACCAGGAACATTGAAAATGTCTTGGCTGTGCTCTCACAAGCTTAGTAGATATGAGGAATACCACATTTCCAGGAAAGCTTTGAACTTTTCAGTTAGGTGCGAGAGGGACTTGTTTAATTCCTTGAGAGGGTTAGTTCCAAGTTCTCACAGAGGGTCGTCGTGTTCAGAGTGAAAGAGAGATTAGAGTTGGAGTGGAGTTTGAGGAAGTAATTGGGTGACAGAGGTATGAGGGCTTTCTCAGGCGAACAGTATCTGAGGGGGTGGGAATTGACAGAATTTTGAATGGAGGAAATAGAGCAAGTAAATTGAAATAGTCCAATGTGGACCCTCCTATTGTCTTGTAGAGAGACAATTTTACCACTCTAATCAAACACTCCCACGCACTCCCGAACCAGGGACTAAAAATTGGTGTTGTGGTGTTTGATGATGTTGGTGAGCAAGTGATTTTCAAACTCATTAGAGAGCAAAGCATTGGACATAAATTTACCTCCCAGTTCGAAAGATTTGGCATTATCGCTATAATCAAAATCTGGGACTCCATGGAGGTTTAAAAAACATTGAAAGTCTTTGATAAATTGGGATGTAGACATGGAGAGTAGCAATTAGAAGTGTACTGCACATAGGTGAGACAGAAAAGGTGACCAGTAAAATCCACTCCAGGATGTTTAAAGGGTTTGACAAAATTCATTTGGGCTTCGGAGAAGTTTGTCATTTGAAGGTAGGAAAAGGCAAAGAAGTTAAACCTTTTGCACATAATGCATTCACTCAGAATCCTTAAGGAAGGCCACAGGCAATAAAGTCTGCGGGGTTGTCAAGAGTGGGAATGTAATTGAAAGAAATGTCAATTTAATATTTAGAGGTAATTTTTTCCAGGGACAATGATATCTTATAGTCAATTTTTGACAGACACGACTTTTGTTTTAATTTACTTATGTCACTGAGAATCCAGGACAATACAATCTGAGCATCAACCAAGATCTCAATAGATCTGAAAGAGTGAGAGTAAGACTCAAGGAAGAGGGGAAGGAATTTGAAGGCAAGAACGACACCCATTAATTCCAAGTTAGGAAGCATTCTGAAGAAATAGGGGAAACTTTGTATTTTGAAAATGAGGTGGGATTTTTTAGAATGCAAAGCATAGATGGAAAACCCATAACAAGCCTTACTAGCATCACAAAATACCTTAGGTTCGGCTTTACCGTCTTCCAAAGCAAACCACAAAATTTTCACATCTACCCCCAACTTCAACAATTTGGAATGAAGAAACTCCCATGCCTTCACTTCAGTTTCGCCTACTTCAGAATCCCAATCAACATTTTTAGACCATAGATTCTTCATCAGTAGTCAGCCCTTAATTGTCACAGGCAAATAGTCCCAATGGATCCAATACTTTGGAAATTTGAAACTATGCTTCTTTTAGTTTTTGCGATGAGGTCAAGAAGGAGGGATGACTGACAGAAGGTCAGTTTCTAATTTGTAATGGTACCTGAGAACGCGTTAAGTCCCAGCGCCATGAGTTTCCGATCTACTATCACCTTTGAAAAGTTGTTTGAGACCAGGATGGTTTGTGTTCCATGATCTCAACTTGAAGCCTCCTTGTTGCATAATTTTGTTTGATTCTAGATATAATCCTTCAAGAGGGGTAAGGTCGGAGTTTGTGACTACTAAATTATCAACAAAAAACGAATTACTCAACATTTTGCTACAAGGATTCAAGGTATAGGAGCTGAGGTGGTAATTAAGGATGTAGTTAAGTATAAAGGTGGAGGAGTCCGAAAAGAAGAGAATAGCGATAGGTAACAATTTCACCATTATTCACCCAGAAAAAACAAGTGATTTCTGTCTTCTATTAATTTTAATTTGATTTGGAGGAATGCTTTTTCGATGTCAAACAGAATGACAAATTGGTTAGAATGAAATCAGCACAAGATGATAAAAAGGGGTGTGAGAAGGTCTAGCCCAGAATAGGATGCATCAATGAGAGATGGAGATCCAAACGTATGTAAACTGCAATTGAGAACAGACCTTATTTTAGTGGTGGTTTGGACAGCCGATTTTATGACGGGTCATGGGGAATCCAAATATAGAGGTCATAATTCTCTGGGTACACATTTATGGGCTAAATTATACCTTCCTCCAACTGACCTTTGAAAATTTCATTATAGGCTTCAGTTAGCCCCTTTTGAGCTAAGAACGCTTGACTTTGTTTAAAATACCCAAAGCTATTTTAGAATTTGAGGGAACCTCCGGTAAAATTTCATCGTAACACACAAGTTCTACAAAATACTTCCCACCCCTCTCTTTTCTATGGAATTATGAAATTGGGCAATTTTAATCGTATCCAGGGATCCTGTATCAATGTCTTTAATGCCCAGAGATTCCAAGCTAAAATATTCAAGCCCTATGTCTAAATCGAAATTGGACTTGCATAAATTGAGGGTGGAAAAATATGAATGAATAGGGTCAAAGCTCACATTGACATATGGGACGATGGAAGCATCCGTTCTTAGTTCGGTATCAGAGAGCCCTACAGCTGGTTTTAATTTAATCTCTGCTCCATCATCTTGATTGACCTTGAGGACTGTGGAGTAGGCCCTGAGCGGATTACTTCCTGAGCATGGCTTCTGAGTTGAATTTACCCCCAACAGCATTGGAACTGTTCCCATCACCGCCTAGCTAGGGGCAGGCAGCTAACACTGGGAAGGGGGGAAAAGGCTCTGTCTGCTAAGGGATCCCAGCGATCCAGAGCGGCTGTATATATTTGTCAAGTCCAGTGACCGAAAAGTCCAAGGACAAATTTGGATCAACCAAAAGGGAAGCCTGAATACTTTGAGACCTGAAGTAGAGGTTGGCCTCTATTTGCTCCAAATGCATGTTTTGTGAGCCAGTGAGCATGTAAATTGTGCATGAGTATTTCAGAAGCCTACCCAGGTTAGCACCAAATGAGATAGTAGGAACCTGGCAGGTTGAAACTTTTCCCTCAGACCAAGGTCAACGGTGAGAATAGGGAGCAAGAAATTTAAGTTGCTAAATGGAATTGTACCAGAACCTTGGGCAGGATTTGTCACCAATCTGAACATCACCATGATTTAAAGTTTGAGGGCAAAGGGGAAAAATATGGGTTCTTGCTTGGCAAAAACTACAAGGATGAGATAAATCTCTCTGCTCAGTCAGACAAGAATCTGAAAGGTGCTGAGAAGTGCTACACCTTTTGCATAGCTTTAGCTCGGAACACCTCTCTATCCTGAGAGCCGTAGTGTTGAAAACAGGGCACTTTAACATTGAATGGGTCCCTGTACACATTTTACAATACAGATTAGGGGCCCTAAGAGCCTTAGGTTGAAGGGTATTTGAATTTGAGCCTTTGCTTGGAAGTTCCACTTGGCTAACAGAAATGTCTGTCTTAAGTGTTTGATCATTAATAGGATTATTATAATTTGAGTGGATCAATTTGATACCGTAATTGGGTTTATTTGAGGCAAAAGATTTATTTTGAATTGAGGGATTTACCATTTTGAAATAGTTGGCATTGGCAATTTGATGTGAGAGACCTTTGAAGGGGGGATTAAAAAACTTTTTGACCGGTTCCAGTTTTTCAGGGTCCGAATGGTTGAGGAATAATTGATAAAAAGGTCAGAGAGAAGGATAATCACTCTTTGTAGTCAATCTCAGTTCTCTTTTAAAATTTCTAGACATTTTGCGATAAATGATATGTGATAGAAGTTTATTACCAGCGCTACCTTCTTCAAAGAAATTTACATCAAACCTTTTTAGTTCGAGAGAGAGAGAGAGGAGGTTTTGTTTAACCAAAGGGACAGTTTGGATAAGTTGGAGTGATAAAAAGAGGCAGAAATAATTTGTCATCTTTGTCCAGGAATTCATCATATAAAAGTTGACGAGTGATCCAATAACTTTCATCCATAGTACAAAGATGTTTGATGAGGGAAAATACATATTTGTTCTAGATCCCACCAAGTTGTGAAATGAAAGTGTGGAAGTTTAACTTGATATGGGTGCCGTAAAAATTTCACAAGGAAGGGGGGGTCATCAGGGAAGGGAAATTTTCCTTTCCACGATAGGGCATTAATTTGGGAGGTCACTTCTGACTAAAAAATTGACTTGGGAATTCAACTCTGTTTCGAGGGAGGGATTGCTATCGAAGTCATGACTTTGGAATGTTTGGATAATTTTCTCATCTAACTGGTTTACGTAAGTAAGGAGCGTTCTAACAGGTTCAATCTAATTTGCACGTCTAACTCAGGTATGGACTCAGACTCTAGTTCGGTGCATATTTTTTTAAGGCTAGGAGTTATTTTCCTTTTGAGGATAGCGCAGCTATTAACTAACTCTTTTAATTCAACGTCAAAATCTGATAGGGAGGGGATATTCTCACAAGCCATTCTGATGGAGTTTGAAGATAAAGTGAACAAAAGGGATTGAAAGGTGGTAAGGGAAGGAAAAATTTGAGGTTAAAAGTTGAGAAAGTAGCCTACCAACGGGTATCTCCGCAAGAAACAGACTCAAATTAACCCGTGTCCTAGGGAGTTTGGGGGAAATAAGGTCAGCACACATGTGCATGTGGGATAGCGCAGCGAATGCATGATTCATTTTTCTTGCAAAATGTGTGACAATGCGTGTAAGAAAGTGAAACAAATGCTTTGATTTATTGCAAGTTTTCAGTACAAACACCAAGATATAATCATACCTCTATACAAAAGTTTAGTAATACCACACCTGGAATATGCGATAGAATTTTGGTCACCTTATACACACATAAACATCAATGAAATGGAAAGAACTCAATGATGGGCAACTAAACTGGTTCCCTCAATTAGAAATCAGTCATATATTGAAAGATTAAATATATTAAAACACAAAATCTTGAAACTAGGTGATTGCAAGGCAAACTCATCAAAGTATTAAAAATTCAAAATAAATTTGAAAATGTAAGTTATAAAAAAAATTTCACTATGACCATGTTATCACACATAACAATGGGTTTAAACTGAAAGGGCAGAGGTTTCAAACAAAATTGACAGTTATTTTAAGAATAATAATATTGTTTAAAAAGAGAGCCCTGTTGTGGATTAAATATCACAAGGGTAAACATTGTAACAACAATATCCAAAAGAGGAATATTAGCATGTTAGTATAGAATAAGGAGTCCTTGCTAGCTCCCTCTTCTCTAAAAGCTGCCATATGGTGGAAAAGCCACAACTCGAATCCCACATTGAACTCTTATTAAGTCTCAAATTATAAATAAAAGGCATTTTAAATGAATGCAGATGGGTGGTAAAACTTTTTATTTTTATATACTGGCTTACCAACCTACGCATGCCCCACTTGTTGCCATCAAGTCTATCACACACAGGCCTTTATCCTTTCACATTTCATGCAGTAAGTGGTACCAATGCATCCACATAGCCCCTAAACAACTACATACTCCAGTGAATCTGCAACACATACACAACCCCCTTTTACCCACTCATCCTATAATTTGGCAGAAACAAGAGTTGGAAAAATACTAAGTACATAACATTGCCATAATCTAGGAATACTACCCACCAAACCCAAAGCTCTCATTAGGTCAGTGTATATGGTAATGGTTTTCTAATGCATAGATACCTGGTTCAATTGCAAGTGAGAGTGAACACAAAATTTACAGAGTGGTCAGTGAGTGGCTGCCTATTGGTGGGTGAAAATTGGCAGGCAGTTTTATAGACCGATCAGCACTCGTGTAAAATGTCTTTTATTTTTCAGTGGTGGGTTAAAGTTTAATGTGCTATCTGAACTGGGGATCCAAAATAGGATTCCATCCACTAACCCTCACACCTAATGTGGATTAACTCCTTTGAAATCTGAAGTGGTGTTTCCATTAATCTGTAACCTTATTGGCAGATGAGCTGTGCCTTTCCCCACAATAGTAGGTAGCTCCTACATACATCATCACTCACATAGCAAATTACAACACTGCTGTCTTTCTTGTTCCATCTTTGTGGCACAAAATATCTACTCGACTCTCTATCCTGTAACCTGCCACTAACCCTGATGGAGAACAGGTGTCTCCTCCCAGGTCCTACCAAAGAGTTTTCTAATCACACATTGTCAAAACACAATGCTACCTGGCACCTTTCCATGAGGACCAGCCCCTGTTGCCTTAGGGATTACCAATTATTGTTACTTTGATCTTTATAGAAATTTCATAATCCAGTCTATGAGTGAAGGGAGGAAGTTGAAACTTACTTACTCTCATCTAAAACCCTTCCTAAACTACCCCACACTAAGACACAAGGTACATCCAACACACCAGAGCTTACTTACCTTAATACACAAGGACATTCCATTCTCGAATACTACCAGACACACAGAAACTCTCCTACAAAAGACAAACAAACTAAAATCATTAGCCATCATAATAATAAAAAAAACATATAACAAACATTTACATCGCACCCTCTTCCTCCTCCTGAGAGTGCACAGAGGAATTCTCATCCAACTTCTTGTGAGGGCCCAATTTTTCATGTTCATGGCACTGCTTGGCTAACCTCACAGTCTGAACACCAAGAAAGAAATCATCAGACTCCCCAATCAAGTCACCCTCTTTATCACTGACCCACATCATGGCCCATGGTCATCCTCTCCAATTCAAGTGCAACCCCTCTGCCCCTCACCCATGGGGAATGAAACCCTGGGAATGGTTTCATTCGCCTGGGCAAGTACCACATCTCATCACATTACCAAGGAATGACTCTCATAGTCATTTCTAAAATTTTCCATCTAACCAGACATTGAGAGCAACCCTTAGACCTATTTACAAATACACATGTACAACATGCTCCAAACAGCACCTTGGGCTGACAAGGGGTTTGGTTCAATGACCCTTGAAACAGCTGGACCCACTTCACACTTGCTTCCAAAACCCACCCCAACAAATGGACAGGCTTCTTATGTCCCCCATAATTTCCTCCCTTATACCCAACATCCAACCCACACTCCACCTCTGCTGCTGTCATCAAAAACACCATCTAACCTAAATATACAACTGAATATAAGATTATAAGATGTCAGAGCCGGCAAAGACTGTGTGGTCCACTTCTGGGACAGCTCTCCTTCAAACCATGCTGATGCACTTAAAGTGTGCATCAAAGTGGTTCTTAAAGATGTTTATGCTTGTTGATTTAAAAACGATCTCCGGCAATTTGTTCCACGAGGAAACCACCTTGTTTAAGAAAAAATTCTTTGCAATATTTGTTTCTTAAGTTTGTATCCATGGCTTCAGTTTCTTGAGGAAGCGTCCAACTCAAAAAGAGTTTCAATTTTTACTTTATCAAAATTGTTTAGGATCTTAAAGACTTGTATGAGTTCTCCTCTTAACCTTCTCATTGTGGTGGAGCGAATGTGAGTGTGTTTGTAGGGCCATTCTCCCTCCCTCTGTAAGAATGTGTGTGTGAATGGGGAGATGTTATTTTATATATAATATATAATGGATTTCATGATTTGTTTAAAATGTTCTTTTCTTTACAGGAGCCACTCTGATAAATATATAGATTATCATTACTGCCTTTTGTAAAGAGTGGCTGGGATCAAAAGGTTTGGTAGTGAATCAATTGAATTTATTGTTTCCTGATAGGACGGAAAGGGCTTATATATAGCCTCAATACCGTGACTTGATCATATTATTACATTGAGCTCGGAGGCGCCAGACATGCGCACCAAAATTTTGGTCACTAAAAGTGAATGCCAGCAAGATTTTTTCCCAGGGTAGACCCCCAAATTGTAAAATAAAAAGGCCTTTTTTTTGTTTACTTCCAGTGTGTTTGTTAGGCCTCTTTTGTATCATTGTGTATTTGTTTGTTTGCTCATTCATCTCTTCTTTTGTATATAATTTTTTCATTGTTAGTATTCGTAAGATAAGATTGATTGTTTTGTATATATTTATAATGTGTTTGTATAGTAAATTTAATTATCCATACTTGTGTAAATAAAGGACTGTATATACAATCCGTTTCATTTCTCCCTCGATTTCTCACGTCCGACTTAGTGTAGGAAGTGGGTTGGATAGATTGGGGTTAGAGTATAGGTTCGGTGCCCACTACATCATCTCAAGTGATTGCAGATTGAGTGCTTTAAGTCTGTAGCATGATGTTGCACTCTCTCCAACATTTCTACATCTTTCCGCAAGTATGGATTCCAAAACTGAACTGTGTACTCAAAATGAGGTTGAACCAAAGATTTGTATAGGGGAATTACTATATTTTCCAATTTGTAGGCAAAATTTCTATATATGAAACTGAGAACTCTGTTTGCTTTCTTGCATGCCTCCAGGCACTGTCTTCCAAATTTAAAATTGTTGCAGACTATAACACAAAAGATCTTTTTCTTCTGATACCTTTT
This sequence comes from Ceratothoa steindachneri, assembly GCA_963969495.1. Classification (NCBI taxonomy): domain Eukaryota; kingdom Metazoa; phylum Arthropoda; class Malacostraca; order Isopoda; family Cymothoidae; genus Ceratothoa; species Ceratothoa steindachneri. Next base: position 141,004,044 of record OZ018318.1, read on the forward strand.
TCAGTGGCTGGCTTTTTATTGTAGAGTTAAATTCTTCGTTCCTTGCTCCAATGTATATTACCTTGCATTTATCAATGATGAGTTTCATCTGCCGATTTTCTGACCATTTCACAATGCTGTTTAAGTTGATCGTTGAGTGTTATTGATTTACCACCCAGCTTTGTATCGTCAGCGAATTTTGAGAATAGGCTCACTATGCCTTCATCTAAGTCATTTAGATATATTAGAAAAGGCAATGGACCCAGTACAGAACCCTGGGGCACTCCGCTTGTTATGTCTTGCCATCTTGTTTCCTTTGGTTGAGTCAGTCTTTGATCCACTTCAATACGTTTCCACCAATTCCATGCACAGCAATCTTCTTAAGTAGACGCTTGTGGTGGACCATATCAAAAGCTTTTGGAAAATCTTTGATTTGTTTTTCATAAAACTGTGCTGTGATTCACAGATGATACCCAATTTGTCTAGATGTTAAACTATTTTCTCTTTTATAATAGATTCAAGCAATTTTCCATTAGAGATGTAGTTGCTTGAGCTTTGCCGGTCACCTCTTTTAAAGATTAGAGTAATGTTTGCACTTTTAAAGTCTTCTGGAATGACACCTTCTTCTAGTGATTTGTTGAATATTGTGGTGAGGGGATTGGTTATCATTTCTTTCAACTCTTTCCAGTGGCGAGGATAGATCAAATCCGGACCTGGCGATTTGCTTAGTTTTAAATTTTTGATATGTTTGATTAAGTCTTCTTATGTTACTTGAATACTAGTCATAAATGATGATTCTTCGATAAATATTGGTGTATCCATGTCTGGAATGGTGTTGATGTTTTCTATTGTAAAAACTGACACATAAAAATCATTTAAAATCTAGGCAATGGCACCTGGGTCATATATTAAGTCTCCATTTTTGTTTTTAAGTGGACCAATTGAGTCCTTTGCCGTGTTTCTGTTGTTTACATACTGGTAGAACATCTTTGGACTTTCTTTTCCATTTCTAGCTAGCTCAATTTTGTAATTCTTCTTTAATTTTCTAATTAGCTTTTTGACACTGAGTGTTAGTTCTATGTATTCGTCTGGACGTGCTCTGGGAGTATCTCTACATTTATATGCCTGATTTCTCCTTTTGATTAGATCCTTGATCTCTTTGTTCCACTACTTTGGTTTAGCAGTAGATTTTTGCTTATGATGTCTCAGAACGTATATTTGGTCAGCATTTCTGAATTTTGTTATGAAATCATTCCACATTGTAGTGACAGTGTTGTTATTATTAGTCCTAGAACTAAGGACATTCTTCAACATACGCTCAAAGTCTTTAAAATTTGCTTTGTTAAAGTTAGGTACCAGCATACGATTTGAGTCTGTGTTTGAACCTGTAGCAATTTTAAATCTGAGAGAACTGTGATCACTGTCTCAAGCAGTTCACTGACTTTAACACTTTTCACAAAGTTTTCATTTGTTGTTACGATAATGTCCAGGATATTATTTCCTCATGTAGTCAATCAAAACATTGCATAAGGAAGTTATCATCTAGGAAGTAAAGTAGTTGTGATCCAACTTTGTCAGCAGTAGCATACGCAAGATTTACATTTGGAAAGTTAAGGTCACCGATTACACTGTCCAACAATGATTTTGCTACAGAAATGAGAAAGTAGTTTTCTATTTTGGTTTTAGCAGGGATTACGAAAATGACCAGTTTTTTTGTAATCTGCACATTTAATTTTTTATTAATATTAGATTATTGAGTATATAGAGGTATGAAATATTTGTTATTATTCTTATTTTATTTGACAAAAAGTACAAAGGTAAGTGGAAACAAAAAGCTTATTCATCAAAAGAAATGAATAAGTCCTTTTAATACATTTCAGTGTGGTATTATAAAAATATATTTAAAAGAATAATGAAGATTTAAGATTTTTTCAAAATTGCTGAATTCTTTACAATAATCATATTTTTAGAATATTTAGACTACTTTTTATGTACAACATCTTGTCTGTCTCGGTGAAGGGTCCAGCAGAAGTCAGCAAGCATTGCAGGACTCCATTTTCCTTTATAACAATTTTCTATAGTAGCAATATTTTGGTGGAATCTTTCACAATACTCATCGCTGATGTCTGCTGGATTCTCTGGAAAGAAAGACAGATGGGAATGTAAAAATGCCCCTTTAGTGACATACTACATCCCAACTCATCATAAGACCCAATAAAATTTTTAACAAGAATGTAGTAATTTTCTGATCTGTGCCTTCCAAGGAGACCATTACATATACCTTTGAAACTATGCCAGGCCTCAAATTCTGGCTTGCTCAATTTTGCCTCAAACTCACTATCTACCATAAGTAGTCAAATCTGATGCCCAACAAAGATTCCTTCTTTAATTTTAGTATCATTAATCTTAGGTAATTTTGTTTTTAAATATAAGAAGGATGGCTGGTCATGCTTTAAGGCTTTCAAAAAAAGGTTTCATTAAACCTAATTTTATGTGAAGTGGTGGAAAAATTATGTTTTCCTTGGGAACCAATGGTTCACATATGACATTATGACAACCTACTTTTGTCTCTTCTCTTAAAGGCCATTCTGAACTTATGTAATGTTCTCCCTGAGCTCTACTGCCCCACTGGCACAAAAAACACGAATTTTGTGTAGCAAGACTGCAAGCCATTTAAAATGGCTACTACCTTAAGGTCAGCACAAATCAACCATTTATGTTCACTGTATTCAATGCTTTTTAAAATGAAATCTAAATTCTCATAAGTTTCTTTCAAAACCACATAGTTAGCTACTGGTATCAATGGTGGTTTATTTCCATTATGCAGAAGCATAGCTTCTGTATTGACTGGGTTCATAATATATATCTAATTCTTCAAAGAGAAGTAGAATATTATTACAGTAGCATAAATTGTTGTCAAATGAAAATTTGTCTTGTAAATTGTTTGATCGAATGTGAAACTAGGTAATTCTGCTACTAATAAATTTCCTTCTTTCAGTCTTGAGGCCAGTAATTCACTCTGTTGCTTTGTTAAGTTTAGATCCCTTACAAGATTATCTAGATCAGTTGTGAGAAAGATTCTGGAGTAGTATCAACAGTTTCAAGAACATAAATTTCAGTTTCTGGTTCACATGATTCCATATCTGATTCATCAGTTAGACAAAACAATTTCTGTAGGTGGTTAAGGTACTGGAATGTCTTTTGAGTAGGTATAGGCCGAATAGCAGATCTAAGGTTGGGATATACCACAGCTGGAGCGCACTTCGTTGTTTTACCTAAAAGTATGGAAATTATATGCCAAAAATTTAAAGTTATGTACATACAGTGGGTGCAATAAATATCTGATACATGGTCAAAAGTTAATTTACCATAGTTACACAACAGCAAAGTAATCAAAAAGTGAACATCTTATGTATTTTGTACGTTGAATACAAATTTGGTATTAGAATACATAAATAGTAAAGAATTGATATTATATCGACAAAAGTGTTAGATTATCACCACCAAGTATCAAATACAAGCACAAAATTAGTTTTAAAAGTGATAATAAATAGTTCTCGAACAGTTCAGAGTGGTTTACGTGACAGGAATGCTATAGAAATTTCTAGAAAAATAATCTACTTCATCCACATGAAACAGCAGACCTCAGTCAGTGTCTGAGAGCTGAATAACATAACATAACATAATTTCACGGATGACAAAAGCCACAAGGGCCTATCAAAGGTCATCCGCATCTGTCAAAACCCACCCACAAAAAGCACCATCACCTGGGGAAGACAAAATCAAAGTCCCCCACAATATAATATAAAAAATGACAAAAGCCACAAGGGCTCATAATAGGTCATCCGAGTCAAACGGCCTCTTTATAAAGGCACCCAAACTCCCAAGAAAACTTCACCTAGAGGATTGCGTCCAGAAACAAGGGTATCACCAATCAAGGCTTGTCAAGAACTAAATCATGCAGCTATAGATATATACAAACAATATTAATATATACAAGACTTAGGAACCATCACAACCTTCCCTCCCCATAAACTCATCCAACCTACTCTTAAATACATTTAAATTTGGACTACCTACTACCCTCCGCGGCAATTTGTTCCAGAAGTCTACCACTCTATTGGTGAAAAAATATTTTCTTAAATCCAGCCTACACCCTTGCTTTTTAATTTTCAAGTGGTGAACTCTAGTCCAATTTCCATCATCTAACTCAAAAAACTTGCTAACATCCAATTTATCTATCCTGGAAAAAAATTTAAACAGCTAAATCATATCCCCTCTCACACTGTAGTAGTTTGGTTGTCCGCCTCCCCTCCCCTATGTCTAATCTCTTTCTTCTTTTGCAGAATGTGTGTGGGTGTGGATTGTGTGATCACCGTCTTTACTTTGTGTGGGGGGACTCGATGGATCTCTATCGTGCTCCCCCATTCATCTCATGTTTTCTTTTTAGGCGGATTCTTTCAGCATATATTTTTCTTTAGAAAGTGTAGGTAAAAGTTTGGAAGTAAAGTTTGTGACTGAGGAAGGAAGAGCCGCCTAGACGGAAGATAGGTGAGTGAAGATTGTGTGAGAGTGGATTTGGTTGAATGAGTTAGGAGTAAAGATGTTTGAGTGTGGCAGTGAATAGGTGACTGAATGTGCCTTCTCTTTTCCAGTTCCGTGGTACCGATTGTCGCCGACATCTGGCTTTCGAAGACGGCTGAAGCCAATCTTGACTCTCGTGTGGCAGTAAAGGGACGCATCGATTGGGGCCTGAGGCCTCGCACTTTCCGCTCTGACTGGAACCACCACTTCCTCATCCTTGAGTGTGAATCATTCGCCTTGGCTGAAGTTGAACTTCCAGTCCCTTAAGAAAAAGGAACCTCTCTTCCCTCAAGAAAGCGGGCCCGCCTCCCTTTCCCTCCCACCCCCTCCCATACGGGTAATAGCGCTCCCAGAGCTGAAGAAAGTTGAACAGACTCACATGGTGGCACTGGGCAATCTGGTTGTGAAGCCCTAAACATTTCCATATTTGCGTGTGTGTGGCCAGGGTAAAGTTGTAAGGCCCACTATATATATATATATATATATATATATATATATATATATATATATATATATATATATATATATATATATATATATATATATATATATATATCTTTTGGTTGTGGTTAAAGATAGTTAATATTTTGGAAATTGGGTAAATTTACACATTTGTTTTCTGGAGTTGTGGTTGATTTCCATTTTTTTTTGTGTGTAAATTAAATTTAGAAAATACTCTCTCTCTCCTCAATACCCTCTTCTTGAACCACCGAGCGGACCTTGTCAGGGCGGCGGGAATCTTTGGCCAGGGAATCACGATCCCGCCGCTACGACACACCTCCTTTCGAATGAGAACATATTTAATACCCTCAGTCTATCTATATATTCAAGGTGCCTGAGGGAAGGAATAATCTTTGTTGCCCTCCGTTGCACTGACTCAAGAAGGTAAATATCGTGTCTAAAATGTGGGAACCATGCAAATGTCCTCACCACAGATGCAGCATCAGAGTAAGCAGTCTCATTATCCTAGAGAATCAGAGAAGGAGCATTGCATAAATTTACTCCAAATCAAATTGACTTGATCCTGCATCTTTACAGGAGTATACCCATTAGGTGAAGGTCTGTTAGGCTAGTTCAAAAAGTAAATTTTTCTTATTTTAATAGCTTTTGACAAAGGATATTGCTAAACAATGGTGCATCTTCAGTACTGTATACAGTACTCTAGATGTGGCCTAACATAAGAGTTATAGAGTTAAAAGGAGTTACAAGGAAAGATAGCACCCTAGGAGACCTTACGGTCCATTCAAAGAGGGTACCTTTGGACTAGCAATCGAGCGGGCACATGGCTGCTCAATTGTTTTGCGTCCCTAAACAGGCACTTTTCAAGACTTTATCTAGTCTTGACTTGAACTGGTCAACAGATTCACTGTTGACAACTTCCACTTACCGCAGATACTGTAGGTGAAAAAATTTCCACACAGATTGCGGTTGTAACGCTTCAGTTCAAGTTTGAAGCTGTGATTGCGCGTTCTGTTCTCACTCAGTGTGAAAATATCCCGGTAGTCAACATTGTCGAACCCTCAAAGTATTTTGAAAACTTCGATGAGCTGACAACGCAGTCTACGGGTTTTCAGCGAGAACAGATCTAATTCCCTTAGTTTATGCTCATAACTTTTATGTCAGATAGAGGGAATCAGTTTAGTTGCCCTAGCTTGTACGCATTCCAACCTTGCGATATCCTTTCGAAACGAAGGATTCCAAAATTGTATGGCATACTCCAGGTGCGGCTGAACAAGGGAGTTGTACAGACAAAGTACTATCTCCTTGTTACGTTATCCAAACTGGCGCTTTATGTAGCCAAACATCCTTTGGGCTTTCTTCTCTGCCTCGATGCACTGTTTCAAGAACTTGAGGTCACTAGTGATAGTTACACCCAAGTCCTCAGTGTCACTCGATTCAAGAGCAATACCCTTAAGGATATACTGAGATTGGGGGTTTCTGTGGCCGATATGCATCACTTTGCATTTGCCCACGTTAAAAGGCATTTGCCACGTGTCCGACCACTCCCCAATCTTCCCAAGATCTTCCTGCAGGCGGGCAGTATTTCCATCTTTTGCAACGTTCATACCAAGCTTGGTATCGTCGGCAAATTTGGAAATCTTGGCAAACATGTCACCGTCCATGTCGTTGACGTAGATGATGAATAGTAGTGGTCCCAGGACAGAACCTTGAGGCACCCCGCTAGTAACGGGCACTCACTCAGAAGCCTGTCCATTCACCACCACCCATTGCCATCTGCCACTTTTCGATCTAGCCGGCTACTTTTCCGTCTATGCCCAGCGCTCGCACTTTCCGGAGAAGGCGGCGGTGTGGTACCTTATCAAAGGCTTTCTGAAAGTCTAAGTAGACCACATCCACCGCCTTGTCCCGATCGTGCTCACTGAACATGAAGTGGAAGAATTCCACAAGGTTCGTCAGGCATGACCGTTGCCTTCGGAAGCCGTGCTGGGAACTCCTCAGTAGCACGTTTGACTCTAAATACGACGTCATTTTATCCACCATTATGCTTTCCATGAGTTTACCGACTATCGAAGTCAGACTGATAGGTCGGTAGTTTGACGGTTGGCTTCGGTCTCCATTCTTGAAGATAGGAGTAACCTCCGCTTCACGCCAGTCTAGGAACGCATTCGGCCCGGATTGACATGTTGAAGATTGCGCTCAGGTGTCGTGACACTTGATGGCGCACTTCTTTTAACATTTTAGGTAGAAACCCATCTGGGCCAGGTGAATTATTCGTCATTAGGTCACCGATCTTTTTTATTTCCCCTTCGGTGAAGTCCATATCCTCCAGCTTTTCCCTCGAGTAGGAATCCATTGGCTGGGGCATGGGACCACACCCTACAGTAAACACTGAAGAGAAGTAGTCGTTGAGGAGGTTAGCATTTTCTGCATCTAAGTGCTTTAATGCCCCCTCCTCATTTCTCAAAGGGCCAATCGTTCGACGGATTGGTTTACGGCTGTTCACATATCCAAAAAACTCCTTGGGATTCTCTTTACAGAGTCTCGCCACTCGGAGTTCCTCAGACCGCTTAGCCGCCCTTATGCTGGACTTGAATCTCGTGGCTAGCCTCCAGTATTCGTCAAAGTCACCCGAGATCTTCGATTGCCGGTACACAGTTCTCTTCTTCCTAAACAGTTGGCCGATTTCTCAATTAAACCACTTTGGTTTAACAGAAGACCAATGGGGACATTTCAGAGGGATGAAACGCGATTGAAGACTCATTAATGTGGTTTTGAAACTGTTCCACAAGCCTTCAACAACATCGCACACTTCTAGCCTCGCATCAGTCAGTCCAGCACGAAGACCTGCAAAGTCTGCTCTTTTCAAATCGAGTTTCCTCGATTTACTGGTTGCAGGCCCTGCCTTCGGGACTTTGACTACAAATATAATTAGTCGGTGGTCACTGCCACCGAGCTCTTCGCCAACAGAGAGGTCCTCAACGATGTCACCCTCAGATGGGAAAACCAAGTCGAATGAGGAGGTCATTGTTCAACACTTTAATTCTAATATGGTGAAGACTAAAGAATTGCCAAAAGGAGCAGAGAACTAATTGTTCAGTTACATAAAAATGGTTTGGGCTATAGAAAAATTTCATCTATGCTAAAAATACCAATCTCAACCATTGGTGACAAGATTCGCCGGTTCATGTCATATCAGTCCACTGCAAGTCTAACACATTCAGGGCATCCATCTAAAATTTCCAACTGTGCGGCTAAACATAGAGTCCGTAAAGTAAAGAAGAATCCTCAAGTGACTCGATCTGAATTTCAGAAAGATTTGGAGGCAGCTGGGACAAATGTATGCAAAAATACAATTAAAGCAGTTCTTAGGAATGAGGGATTCCATTCTCACACACCAAGAAAGAGACCTTTGTTGAAACCAATTCAATTCATGTCACAAATTGTCTGAATTTTGCCAAGGAACATTTAGAGAAGCCTGCAAGTTTGGGGGACGCTGTACTACGGTCTGATGAGACGAAGATTGAGTTATTTGGGTGGAATAGAGTTAGTCACGTTTGTAGGCAGAAAAACTCAGCGCATGATCCTAAAAATACAGGCAGCATAATGGTATAGGGCTGCTTCTCCTCCATATTATTGAAGGAAAATGAAAGCTCACATGTATTGCAGGATCTTGGATGATAATCTCTTACAGTCTGCAGATGACTTGAAGTTGCCAAGAGGATGGACAATCCAGCGGGACATTGATCCAAAAGATACAGCCAAGGGCACTGCAGCATGGTTTCGGGCACAGAAAAAAATAAAGGTTATGGGATGGCCAAGTCAGTCGCCAGACCTAAATCCTATTGAGAATCTGTGGCGAGAATTAAAACTAAAGATTCAGAAAAGGGACCCAGGAAATCTAAAAGATTTAAAAAGAATATGCCAAGATACCTACAAATATTTGTAAGAACCTCATAAGTAAATATCTCAAACGGTTGGAAGCTGTACTAGCGACAAAAGGTCATACAACTAAATACTAACTGGTTTTCATAGATATATCGCATACTTTTTGAAACTTCGTTTGATAGTTTTGCCGTAATCATGGTAGTGTTTTACTATTTTTGCAATATGATATCAATTTATATTCAACGTACAAAATACATAAGATGTTCAATTTTTGATTAATTTGCTGAGGTATAACTATGCTAAATAAACTTTTGACCATGTATCGGATATTTATTGCATTCACTGTGTGTGATTACAATAAAGTGGCTCTAAACTTAATTAATTTTATACCATTGGAACACCAAATTGAAGACTTTTTATTTTTCCTTTAGACCATTTTTATAAAGAATTAAAGCATGCCATGCAACAGATATGTGGTGCCCATAGTTTATCTTGGTTGCCAATTTTACATTCAAAATACAAATTATATAGTTTTTTCACTAGAGAAGAAATTTTTCTTTGATTTTTTAAAAAGTGTTACTGAACCACATATGTAGCAGAATTTATTTTGGCTATTTTTACACTGTCCTCTTGCCATTTTAATTACAATTATTGCTTTTATTTAAAATTTGATCTAGTTAAATAACCTGAAAATAAGAAATATAAGAATGAAATTCATTGAAATCTTCAAAATTTGACAAAAAGAGTAATCGGCAACTTACAAAAAACTGGAGTCATTTTGATAAAAATGAGTCCCATTTTTTAAATCTACACATAAAACTACATTAAAAAATGCTATTCTAATCTTTGTAGTCAACAAAACATTAAATTTTGTTAGGCAGTGTTATTATTGTAGCTGTGGATCCAATAAGTTCATGGAGCGAGCAGAACATAAGCTGATCTGACATTTCTGTCTGGGATGGAGCTCTATAGACAATGACAGTTTTGGAGGTATTAACACCTCAATACATAAAATTGCAAATTTTTTACAACAATACCACATACACATTGCCATCCTGCAAAAAACAAAACTTCTACACCTTACTTTCTAAACATTACCACTGAGTCAGGACTTGGCTGATGGCGTTTGCAGTGGACTCATCTTCCTGGAAACCAAATCAATGAACTTAATAGATACCAATGCACCCATTGGCTCCCTCCTCCCCACACAAGAGACTAGAACTGCATTCAATCAAAGTAGACAATGGCAACAAATCCCAAACACAAATAGTAATAAATGTTTACATTCCCCCCACAAACATCACCATCTAACCCAACCGCATCCTGAATAGTAACTTCAAAGACACGGTACCTGCCTGGTATGTCAATGACTCTGAAACAAACAGAGTGCATGACATCCAGTAACAGTGATAATTTCAATCTAGTGAACAAATCTCACTTTCATATTCACATCCCTCATCAAGCTTTTTACCAATCTTTGTCATCAGACATCAACTTTTATTCCTTAAGCTCTCTTCCACAACATTATGGAAAGTGACCATATCTTTAGGATCTGACTACCGACAACCATTATCACAACAATATTTTTAAAGGGAGTCTTACCTCAGACACTATGGACAACAAACACAATGTGATACCCAATACCTGGTACAATAATCACAATCCCTAAAGTGAAGAAAGACTATAATTACCTTCCTTTCCATCACTCCTCTGTAAACCCTACAAAGTCATTGAGTACTTCATTTTTATCTAGATCATTCTACACAGGTTTTAAACCAATATACTAAACAACCGTTCTTCTTATAGAACTTGCAAAGAGAATCTACAATAGCATCAAACAAGCACAACCACACAAAACAAACCTTGTAAAACTTAGAATCAGCAAATCTTTTGATGCCATTCCCCACCACAATATCACTAACAAAATACACAACTCCAGACATCAAATATCAAAACCCCTAATGAACAGTGTCTCCCACACTTTAACCTAATCTCAAAATGCATGACATACCCATACTGCAGGTAAGCATAGATTCATATGCAAGGGCAAAACCACTTCGGATTTTAGCAAAGTTAAGCTAAATCAGGGTGTGATTATTTTTTTTATTGCTTTTAATATGCCAATCTGGCAACTGCCGCCAAGGGCATAAGTAGCAGTAACAATCATTTATAGCCGCTTACCAAGCTACATTAAAAAAATATACAAACTAAAAACAAGAATGAACCAACAGCAAGAAGGAAGCACACTTCGGCATTGGGAGGAGGCATGGCTACCTCTGGCACCGGAAGAAGTAACAGACACCAGAGAGTCAATTAAAATACATGCCAGCATCCAATAAGAAATCTTTTTTAACAGCCCCCAGCTGGCGACCATCACCTAGGGCATAGAGAGGGACACAAAAGTTTACAACACGCTGTTATTTTATGCAGATTTGCATACTTTTAGTTAACACAGGTTAATGAAATTTACAACGCACTTGGAACTTTGAGTAATAAATATAATGTAATGATCAGAAAAACAAAATGATAAAGAGGGAAATAGTGAAATTTGATAACACAAAAGTTGACAACATATTTATATATAAATAGATTGCATCTGCAAAATGTCTCATTAAAAACAAATCCTCATTTGTTCCTGAATATTTAGAATATTCTAAACTAAATGAAAGTTTTTTTTTCCCCCCATCATTCCTTACAAGATAGTCATACCTTCAACGTCTTCATAATAGGGAAAAACAAACAAATCAGTTAGGATCTTCATGAACAAATTGGAGCCATTCCTAAGTGGCCTTGGGTACAGAAAGATCTCTGTACAGCTTAGAATATCTCTAAATTCAGTTGGTACTATAATAAGCAACTGGAAGTCTCATAATTCAATTCATCTTTGTATCCATCAGCTCACCTTTTGATGTTAATGGAATGTGCAGCTTGAAAACTCTCCAGAACAGTGTGTGATAAACCATAGACTACTATTAAAGAGTTGCAGAATGATCTGTACAAGTGGAGTTGAAGTTAGCAAGGATAGAATAATAAAATGCTGCATCATTATGATCGCTTTTCTCATATTCCAGGGAAAGAGCCTACTCCTTAAGAAAATGTACTGTAAAGCTCGCTTGCCATTTGCAAATGAATATTTAAAGAAACCCGCAATGTTCTGGGAACATATCCTTTGGTTAGTTGAAATGCAAATGGAACTTTTCAGGCAAAATTCAATCAACAGGATTTGGAGAAAAAAAAGTAAAGTTTACATGTACTACAATCCTTACAATAAAATTTAGTGGTGAATCAATCATGGACTTGGAAGATTGGAGATAATCAATGAAAAAATTGGAAAGAAATATGTTACAAGGAGCGGTCAATAAGTTTTGCAATTCGGATATAAGGAAATGATAGGAGGAAAAGTGTTTTATTATTTTTCAATATAACTACCCTCGACTTCAATGCACTTGCGCCACTTGTCCCTGAGGCTTTGAATTCCCGACAACCAGAAATCTCCCGACTGCTGTTCAATCCACTCCTACAGCGAGCTGGACATCTTCATCGTCCCCAAACCGGCGTCCACACAGTGCAGCCTTGAGCTGGTGGAATAAAAAGTAGGGGCCAGATCTGGACTGTAGGGGAGATGGTTGAGCTCCTCGAATCCGCACTCACGCAGGGCAGCTGGTGCAACTCTAGCCTTGTGGACAGGGGCATTGTCGTGGAGGAGCAGGACACCGTGTGTCAACTTGCCGCGCCGCTTCTGACGGATGCACTTTTTCAACCCAGCCAGTTCCTCGTGTAATTTTGGCATGTGGTGGTCCTTCCACGAGGCGCATAGTCCACCATCAACACTCCCTCAGAATCCCAGAAGATGGTGGCCATGATCTTCCCGGCTGATTTTTTTTCTTTTTGTAGAGCCCATCTGGCAACTACCCACTAGAGCATAAGTCGCCGGAAACACAACAGTCTAGAACTAGGCTACTTTAAAATAAAAATATGAAAACACAACAATGATAAAAATGTGAAAAAATTAACAATTAGGAAGCAATCTCCGGCATCGGGGGGAGGTCCCCCTCACCCCGGTGCAGGAGCGTGCAACCTACAAAGAAAACAATAACAAAGCAAAAAAAAAAAAACCTTCTTACATAAAGGGGAGAAGCCCAGCCTCACCTAAAAAGTCAACAAGTTCACAAGTCAATGTGCACGAACTCGTCCCGAGTAAATGGGACAGGCGGTAGCGACCCCGCCCATCCCGGTATCGGGACAGGTATCGTGCGCGAAGATCACCCAGACTGGGACATTCGACAAGAATGCGCCGAACAGTCTGGGGGACGACGCAGTCGTCGCAATAGGGCGCTCCATCAGATAGCGATGCGTCACACGAGTGTGCCCGATTCGGAGACGACAGAAAGCGACCTGAAGCCGTCGCGGCATTGGGGGATAGGTCCATGGGAACAGTCGCGGCGCAATGGCACGCAACTTTAAGTTCCCTTCGACCGTCTCCCATCTTCTTTGTCAAGCAGTCCGAAGAGCTGCCCGTATTCCTGCCATGTAGTCGGTGTTAGGAAGAGCGAAACGCTGGTCCGGTCGCAGAGTCCTCGCGGACTCTTTAGCGCGCTCATTCCCCGCCATTCCTACATGTCCAGGAACCCAGTTTTCCCGGCTGAGGGTTGGGTCCGGAACTTGATGGGGGTCGGAGAGCGCCTGTGCTTCCAGGCTATGCTTTCGAGCTTGGTCTCGGGATCTCAATGATTGACCCACGTTTCATCACCTGTCACTATGCGTGACTCGAATCCCGCCGGGTCTTGGTTGTATAGGAGCAGCAGCTCCTCCAAACTTTGACGACGTTGAAGTCGATCATGGGGCGTGAGGTTTCTAGGGACCCAACGGGCAGAGACCTTGGTCATGGCCAAATTGTCGTGGATGATGTTGATAACACTTCCATGTCATATTCCAAGTTCTCGCTCGACTTCTTCGACCTTGACCCGTCGATTTTCGAGGATCACCCTCTCCACACGGGCCACATTGTCCTCGTTGGTCACGTCAAGGGACCCACGACTATGGTATAACTCCCTATTACAGCGAGCAATGGTTGTATAGGAAAGGGCGGTGTCGGTGTACACTGCAACCATGCGTTCATGGATCTCTTTTGCATTCTTGCCTTCTTTGGTCAAAAATTTGATCACTATGTGGTGCTCAACTTTCTCGATTGTTGAAAAATTTGTGACTTACGATCTGTGATCAGCTGCTGCTTCTTAAATAGACAAGGCAGGAGCGTGCGGCTGCAGATCTGGACTTGTCATAACCTGTCCTAACACCCCCACAAACAGCCATCCCCCTTCCTCTGTTTTGCCATACCGATTCTCAAAACCTATTGACCGCCCCCTCGTATCAAGTTCAAAGAGCCAATGTTTGATAACAAATTTCTTTCCAAAATTCCCCTGTACATTTTTCCTTTGGCTAGCCATACTGGTTTCATTTAAGAGCCAATGCTAAATAGAAAATTTCTTTTCAAAATTCCCCTATACATTTCATTGTTCATTCTTCCTATCACTACCTCCAATCTTTCAAACTCTGTTTGGAAAGGACAAGTTAATCTCCTGAGCTGGAATACATGAAGATCTGTGGAGGGAATTGAAACACATGGTCCAGAAACAAGATCAGGGTAACATATCTGATTTGAAGACAATATGTTTGTAGAAAGATTGTAGGAGACTACTCAAAACGACTTTAAGCTATAATTGACAACAAAGATTAGGCAAAAGAGTACAAAACTATTTTTATATTAGATGATGTTGTAAACATTTGTGTTGTCAAATTTCACTATTGTGCTTATAATGTTTTTCCTCAGAATCATTTTGCTTTATGATCATTACATTGTATTTATTCCATAGTTATACATGTGTGGTAAATTTCATTAACCTGCATTATTAAAAGTATGTCAATCTACATTTTTAACACTATAAATGTATGTGACTTTTGGCTGGCTGGCTCCAAAAGTCAGAGTCTAAAATTCTCTGTGCACAAACTTGTTCTGATTACAAGGGACAAGCAACAGCGACCCAGCTCATCCTGGTATGAGACGTAACATGTGCAATCACCCAGACTGGGACATTCAATGATATGTGGTGAATAGTCCAGCAGACAAAGCATTCATTGCAGCGAGGTGCATGGGAGCATTTCATCAAATGGGGATTCATCACAAGTGTGTTCCCAATTTGAAGCCGTTGTGTCATTGGGGGGGTAGGACCATGGGAACAGTGGCAGCGCAATGGCAGGCAACAAGTTCAGTTGGCCATCTCCCATTTTTCAGGCCAGGTAGCCTTGATTCCTGTCATGTAGTTGTGGTGGGGAAGAACAAAAAGCTGGCCTGGTCACCCAGTCCTTGTGAATTCTTTGGGGCCTATATTCCATCAAATTCTCACATTTCCAGGAACCAAATGCAAGATAATCTCAATATCCTCCTGGCTCGCGGCAACCAGGATACCGTGAAGGTGGGAGTGTGGAGATTCCAATGCCCCACAGGCACTCAGGGCGCTCTGTGAGTCACTATAGATTCCAATCCAATCTCAGAATCTGGCACGTCGTGTTATCTCCCGTACCGAGCGGTTTATTGCAACCTGCTCGGTCGTGAAGACAGAGGCCGGGCCTGGCTGAACCCATTGACTTGAATAGAGAGGATATGGCGTGGAAACTGACCCCCTCTTGTGACTTAGAGCCATCCATATACACGGGCACAGTTCCAGCATGACAGGAAGTGTGGTCTAAAAAAGCTGAACGCTATACTAACGGCGCTGTAGAAGCTTTAAGAGCAGATGTGTAGTGACAAATAGTCAAAGATGGTACCGTCCAGGATAGCGTCCTGGGCAGAACCAGGGACACCCCCAGCGAGAGAGCTACACCGAGCTCTCGAAGGATTTCCTACCCATAAACATAAAGGGCTTAGGCTATGACTGGCGTCTCTCAGTGGCATTGGCACCATCGAGATCAGCTGCAGATGCAGTGAGAGCTGATGGCGACTGAGGGAGGCGTCGGGCTCGCGCGTAGAGGGAAATAATAAACTGTGCACGGCGCGGAGCGAGTGGCATCGACAAGTAGGCTCTCAATGGGAAACGTGCGGAAGGCACCGGTCGCTAGGCGAAGGCCAGTGTGGTGGATCAACTCCCCCTTTCGCAATACACGCTCGGCTGCAGGTGGATCAAACTCACATCAATAGATTAGCTTTGAACGAACAAAGGATCGATAGAAAAGTAAGGTAGTAGCCCTAGCAGCACCACAGCTGATGAACATCACTGAATAAAGAAAGTCCATGGCGCGGGTACAAGAGACCCTAATGCTGCAAATATGAGCCTCGCGGGTGAAGGGTTGGTTAAATACAAGAAGGAAATGGTGCAACTCAACCACTTCCTGGTGAACCCCATTTAGAAACAGTCTGGGTCAGGGTGGAGCCGTGGATGGTGGCAGAAGTGCACCACCTTAGGCTTGGCCAAGGAAAACCGAAGCTTGTTCGCTTCGGCATAGCGAGAGACGCAGCTTAATGCTTGTTGGGGTCGACGCTCCAGAGTTGGCATCTGGGCCACGCCAAAAAGAGATCGGATGGTCGTCCACGTAGAGTGTAGCAAGAACATTTTCTGGCAGCACCGAGGGGATACAATGATGCTCAGGGCAAAGAGTGTGACACTGAGGAGCATTCCATGCGGGATATTCTCTTCCTGCTCCATTGGGCCTCAGAGGGCTCCCGTCACCCGCACGCAGAATCGATGATCGCGCAAAAACTCTGAATTAAAGATTGAGCGGCTTCCCCCCCACCCCCATCGTGTTCATGATACTCTTATTGCCATGATGTATCATAGGCCTTCAGCAGATTGAAAAACACCACCGTGGAGTAGTGATGTTTACGAAAGGCCTAGCAGACGACATTTTCAAGTCGGAGCAGAGCATCCCATGTGGAGTGGAACTGGGAAAGCGCACTGTGCGGAAG
The DNA here is from genome assembly GCA_963969495.1 of Ceratothoa steindachneri. NCBI lineage: Eukaryota > Metazoa > Arthropoda > Malacostraca > Isopoda > Cymothoidae > Ceratothoa > Ceratothoa steindachneri. The sequence continues at coordinate 141,020,914 of OZ018318.1, forward strand.
ACAGGTGGCCTCCCCTGTCCAGAAAAAAGGCTAATCTAACATTTACCAATTTTTCCATCAACTTGCACATGCAGAAGGTTAGAGATTGGGCTGAAACTGGCCGGGGTAGAGTGATCTCTACATGGTTTGAGAAAAGCGTGCACAGTAGTGATTCACAGGGAGTCTGAGAGGATATCCTCTACTGAAATCTTGTTTAACAAATATAACAGAAAGGCTATGCTTCGCTCACAAAGGTGTCGAAGTCTTACTTACGGAACATCGCGTGAACCAGGGGGCGGTGTCCACGCACAGGCGAGAGCAGAACACAACTCACTTAATGTAAACCCGCGTTGTTGAAGGGTTCGCCGCCTCTGGAGGTAAAGTCCAGTCGGCGGCCTTCGACGACATCACGACGCATATTGAATGCTGATGAAGCAGCATCCCGGCTAGAGAATGTGGAGAAAGTGGTCGCGGAGGACTGTGCAACTCATGCGTGGTCCGAGATTGCAGTTCCTTTGTCCTGGAAAACGGGAGGGGAGGCCCTGCGATAACTTGCTCCGAATCCTTGGAACTCGCTTCCACACCTTTGCTAAAGGGGACGGTCTTCCTTTTAAGTGAAGACACATAATGCCCGCCAGGAAGAGCGTCGGGCGTGCTTCGGACAGTGATGCGTAGACTCATACACATTTAGGACACCTATTTCCAGGTTATATCAGGTCAGCAAGGACCTGAACCCACTAGGATTGATCGAGTAATCTCCCCATAAGGAGTGTCTACCGTTCTGATCCCAGCACAAGAGAAAGGGCCACGGCAAACGTGCCACAACGCGGTGGAAGCCCCACGTGTCGAAGTTGGCTGACGGTGGAATGTACGTAAAAATAACAGTATACCTCCTATCCAAATGCAGCTGCACAGCCAATCCCTGAAAGGAGTCGTTTAAAGCAATGAGAATAACGGAGATGACATGGCGGGTGTAAATGGCGCACTCTCTGCCTGACCCCCATCACGTGGTGGTGGTGTTGCAAAACCATTATAGCAAGGGAGGATAGGCAGGGGGTACGCATGCAGCATGGTCTCCTGCAAACAAGATAGGGGAAACTGGAGGAGACAAGCTTCCGCAGCTCACCCCAGTTGGCCCTCTTTGAAGAGAATGGTCATACGCCTTATCGAGGACTTATCGGGGGAGGTTGCGCTCAACATGCGAGGGAATAGTCCAGGAGTTCCTTCGCATAGACCACTCTTTTAACGAAGTTCATGTTAGAGTGGGGTGTTACACTCACCAGCATGCCATTAAATGTCCAAAGGGTACTAATCATGGCCGCCTCAGAGGGATCTGACGCATTCGTCAGAAGGCTCCCATCCGAGAATTAGGAGACCTTCGACTCTCTACCAAACTAGCTTGGCCACAAGCTTCCTTCATTGGGTGAATAACCACAAAGCATTTGAAGCCAGCGGGCTCGAAAACGTCATCTAGTCTCTCAATAAGGGGGCCTGACGTAATCTAGGCTCTGCTCAGCGCACTTGCGACTTTGGACTTGGTCTGGGACCTCCAACCTAAGTGTGCCCTGGGGCTAGACGTGTCAAACTTGGTTGCCTGCCGAAACTGCAGCAGACCCGTCCATCCCAGGAGCCTCCGCAGAGGGAGACGAACCTTTATTTCTCTTAGTCTTCTCCTTACTTCTTTTCTTTTGGGAAGAGAAGGGTGCCGAGTGAACCTGCTTCCCTTCACTGTAGGAATGAGCCCCTAGGCCGGAAGTACAGGCCTCAGCAAGCTCCTTCTCTGAGATAGAAAAGGTCTTCGCTGTCATGGGGGGACCAGATGGGGAAGGAGGTTGCTTCTCTTCTTGTGAGCCCTTGACGACCTGAGCCATCTGAGGAGAAGGGATTGGACTCAGATTCGGTGTTGGGCACTGAACCTGGGTTCGACCCCATGAAGATCCTGCCATATGAGGCTGGGTCACCTGTGGAACCATGTCTTTCTCAGGGAGGGCTCCATGTGGACATACCCACACTAAGGCATCACAGATCCCATTCAAGGTATCTTCCGTCAGATTCAAGTGTGTTGCTGGTGAACTGACCTTCAATGAGGAAGAGAGGGAGTGAGTCCTGCCGAACCCCCGCAATGTCATCAAGATACATGATTGCAGGACTACACGGGACACGGCTTGACATTCCCCGTTCCCCCCTTGCTTCCCTAAGGCAGTTAGTCTTATCAAGTTGCTCCCACCGGCAGCAGTCGGTTTTGGTCTACCTACCTATTCTCGTGGCAGTTCCCTGTGATAGAACATGGAGACTGCAATTGGTCAAAAAATAGTCATTCATCAGTGAGTCCACAGAATGGGGTTCAGCCCACCTGTTTTTCAGAGGTGGAGCTGCCTGAGAGCCTCTCCAAAGATGGCAGGGAAATCGGAAATCCCTTTCGCTGCATGGTGATGTTGAGAGAGGAGCCCCTCCACCAGTCAAAGGGGTACCTCAATTTTCTTAATCTTTTATGACACTTAGGGAGGATGAGGCCAGGTTTGGAGGCAAATCTCCATGTGCTTTCCCACTATTGCCTTTAATTGTCACCATGATCAGAGTAAAAAACAGAAAAATGGCCTTATAGAAAGTAGATACTATGACCTCCCTATGAGTGGGGAGGTTCAGAGAAAAATCTCCATAGGATCAGAAATTCCAGAATATGATCATTTACACATAATTGGTCCCAGTCCAGGGTTGATGGGCTTTGGCAATGAGGCCCACCTGGAGCTGTAACCATTAAGGATAGTGCCAGCATACCCACCTTATAATATATGTACTGGAAGGTGAGCAGACTAGACAGCACAGCACACCCTGTACCTAATAGTTGCCCAGGACAGCGTGCTTTCAGCCCTCATACCTGGTAGAGACCTCACAGTATATACTGCCACTTGACTAAGGCTCATAAGAGGAATGAATATTGCTGGGCAGCCAGCACCTCTGTGGATAGGAAAGGAAGTGTGGAAAAAGATAGGGGGTAAGTAATAAATAGAAAGAGATAAATCTCCCTTACACATGCTTTTCTTTCGATGGGGGAGGGGGGCACTAACTCTGCACTAGTGAGGGGGCAACTCAATGTAAGGACCTCTCAAGCCTGGTCTCTTTCAACCGACGTATTAAAAGGCATGGTTTATAGAGGTTCTAGTCTTTCTTCTGACAGCATATTGTAGGTGATCAGGTCTTTAATATGAGATGGGAGAAGAAAGAAGTGGTGAAAAAGACATCTTTAAATCAGGACCTGAGAGATGGTACCAATCTTTCAGTGGTCTAGTGGTGACATTTACCAATGCTATGTTTCCTTGCAAAGTTAAGGCAAATCAGGTGATATAAATCACTCCAAGTCACAATTTGGGTAAACTACAGAGGTTACCATATGCTGTAGATAGCTGTGGTTTGGATCCCACATTTAAAAGTCGGCCTACAATGAGAAATACAATGGCTAGAAAAAAAAAAGCTTAAAGGTTTAACCAGTGATCTGGACTTATTTAAAGTGACTTTTATTTTTATCTCAACCTACAGTTTAATGTGTGAGTGATGGGGTTTAAAGTCACTAAAATTGGAAGCAGTGTTTCGACTCGAGGTAGCCCAATAAAATTACTAAGAGTCTAGATCAGTAGTAAAACTATTATATTGTGTATTACTTACATGCAGGCATTGGGTGTGAGAGGTAGATGTGAGCTGCAGCAAAGTTGACCATGCTTCACTAGCATCTCCTTACCGGAGATTATAGTGAAAAAATGTTGATGCACTCATAATTTTTCTCCAAAGTTGAAAGCCTAAATACTAACCATAATCCTCATCTTGATGAACTTTACTAATTGCTTCATCTTCAACATATTTTCTTTTGGTCCTGGAGTATTTGGTCCCTGCCATGCCCGAAAAAGTAGTTCCAGTGTGTTTTCGTGAACTACGTCCACCAGGGATAACTCGGCTCATACTCAGCATCCCAGCAATTGCCTCCCTTGTTGAAGGAGAAGCTCTTCCTGTTCTGCAAGAGATTTGTTATTTCATCAAATTGACATGGTTGGTATGGGGAATGGCAATTGTCAGGGATGAAGGATTAATCAGAAATTAAGACTAGTGAAAAGAAATTAAAGGAATGACAGGGAGTGGATTAGAGGGGGTTGAGTGAGTGTCTGAAGCCAGAAATCCTGAGTTGATCTAGGTGACTAGGAGACTTTTCATCAACTAAATACTAAGTAGAACTCTCATTAGCATAGTGGATGCAATGTTGGCTTTCTGATGTCAATACAGGAATTCAATCTCAGAAAGCATAGGCACAAAGCTTTCAGTGGCATATGAGATGACTGCCCATTGGACGGATACACTAAAATTCAGTCCTACATGGTTAACTAGCTCTGCATTGCATCAACATCCATATAGGCAATCACAACATTGCTATCATTCCTTTCCCATCTTCAAAACAAAACATATTCACTCTCCCCTTATAGTGGAATAGAAGAGGTGCCTTGAGTCAAGGGGCTGAGGACTTCGGCAATACTCACTTTCCTCAGTTTAAGATTGTGTTGAGTGATGACATACCAATTTATCAAAGGCCTCATCATTTCCCTCTCCTGTGACTCAAGAGATCAAGGAACAGTGTGGGATTTGGAGAGAATTGGTATGATTGAGCCGAGTGTGAAAGCCAGATGGAAGTTTGTGATTATATATTAATTACAGAAGAGTGAATGCAAGAATGTTGAAAGACAGTTTCCCATGTGTGTTGTGTTTGAGTGTGTGTATAGTGTGCATGCAATGAAAGTATTTACAAAGATAGCATTCTCCACCGCAGGCGCCATTACCAGTTTCACAATCAGGACTTTGTGTTGGTGAATATCCCGGCTGCTTTGCAGTGTGCAATAAATGTAGAGTTGTGTGGATGATATTTGGATGAAGAATGGGAACATGGAAGAGCATATTACCTTGGTGAATGAAGTGTTGATAAATTGGAAGAGAATGGCTTGAAAATGAAGTTGATTAAATGTGAGTGGCTTGCCAGTGAAGTTTTGGGGACATAAAGTGACTGTGTCAGGATTCTGTAAATAGTAATTTTTTTTAAGCCTACCAAAGTGTGAGAGTCGCATGGATTTCTTTGTTTGGTTGAGTTTAAAGAAAATATACTAAAAATTGTTCAGGTATGATGAAATCAGTGACTGTATTGACTGGATGAATGCAGAGTTTGAAAAGTTGAAAGTTGAAATGGCAAGAGATGTGGAACTTATGTATTCAGCGTATGGACTGAATGCAGGAATGTTGAAGTATATTCAGTTGCATGTGGTCATTTGATGGGTTGATGTTTGATGTAGGATCAGGTTATGGATGGAGTTGAAAAGAAACAAGGGATTGCATAATTTTCAAAAGTATTTAGTGTGGCAGAGTGCGCATATTCAACAATTGAAAGAGAGTTGTCTGCATTATGTTTCTATGTCAAATCATTAAGGCCATTTTTGTATGGAGTACAATTTGTAGTGAGAATGGATCATCAGCTATTAATGTAATTGTAATGTATGAGGTTAGTGGATAGTAGACTTGCAAAGACAATGGAAGTTTTGAGTGATTTTGATTTTATAATTGATTATTTGCCATGTGAAAGCAATGTGTTTGCTGATTTGATGCCACAGTTGGCAGGAGTTTGAATGAGAGTGAGACTAAGTATAAATCTTGAGTATTTGCCAGCAGATGTAGTTGTAGGAAGGGAATGTAAAGATGGATGTGATTCTATGTTCAAAAGTGTGTAGTATGGCTTGAAAGACTTAATGGATGATGGATTGCTTGAGATGGTACCAGAAATTGTGGACATATGAAATATGGCTATGGAAAAAGAGTGTAAAAAAACAGAGCAATTGGGAATGGAGAATATGAGTAAGTTAAGGAAGGAATTGTAAAGTATGTGTATACCAGGAATTATGATGTTTCAGGAAGTGTTTGTGATAGCAAGTAAGCTGTTTGGCGTGAAAGTGTATTTGCATTACATTGTAGAGAAGCAGGTGATGTATTATGGTAAAGGTGTAGACAGAGTTGGTGTGAGTTGTATCCTTAATGTCAGCAATCTAAAGCATTTCATGGAAGCTGCTTCTAAATACAATCTCTCCCTGAATTCTGAGAAATCTAAGTTTTCTCTAACCTGCATTAATATTCTCAGTTACTATATTTCTGATGGCAATCTGAAACCCGATCCTGGATGAATGAGACCTTTGTTAGAATTACTTGTACCATCTAGTAAAAATTTCTTGCAGCGTTGTTTTGGGGTTATTTGCATACTATGTTAAGTGGGTTCACAACTATTCAGAGAAAGTATGGCCTCTTGTAGATTGCCGCAGATTTCCTTTATCTCTTCAGGCTATTCAAGCATTTGAAACTTTAAAGAATGACATTGCCAAATCTTCAGTGAAAGTTATTGATGAAGATGCTCCCTTTTCCATAGAAATGGATGCATCAGATAATGCAATCAGTGCCACCTTATCACAGTGCAGAGGAGCAGTGGCTTTCTTCTCACGCTCATTGAATCAATCAGAAAAGAGACACCACATTGTCAAAAAAGAAGTGTATGTGGTGGTAGAGAGCATATATAAATGGAAACCTTTTTTGGCTGGTAGACATTTTGACGTAACAACTGAACAAAGAGCCATGTCATTCATGTTTGATACCAATGTAAAAGGTAAAATCAAGAATGATAAGATCATGTGCTGGCATATGGATTACTTCCATTTTCCTTCGATATTTATCATTGCCCCGGTGATGAGAACATTGTTGCTGATAGACTATCACGGTCATATTGTAATGCCAGTTTGGATATTACAATTATAAAATCACTTCATGAGTGTCTCATTCATCCTGGTGTCCAGCAAATGCTACATTATGTTTGTGTTAAAAATCTTCCTTACTCCATTGATGAAATCTGCTGTATTACTGCTGATTGTCAAGTATGTGACAATATTAAACCCAGTTTCTTTAAACCACCAGAAAATATTTCCTTAGGACGTGCAACTTTTGATTTTAAGGGGCTGCTTCCAGTTTCCCCACACTCATTGTGTTATCTCCTTACAATTGTTGATGAGTTTAGCTGATTTCCATTTGCATTTCCATGATGTGATATGTCATCCAAAGTAGTTATCGACTGTCTTACAAATATTTTTCCATTATTTGGTCTACCTGCATATATTCATTCAGATTGCAGCTTGTCATTCATTTCTAAGGAAGTGAAAGAATTTTTACTACATCATGGTATAAACAGCAGCCACACCTCTCCACACAACCCCCATGGAAATAGTTAATGTGAGCACTATAATGGTATTATTTGGAATACTGTGGAGTTGGCTATTGAATCTTGAGGCTTGCCATTAAGTGCATGACCTGATGCCTTACATTCCATATGTCCACTATTTTGTAACTCTATAAATACCACACCACATGAATGACTTTTTGCTTTTGAGAAATGTTCAGTTGGTGGTTCAGCCCTACCCTCTTGGCTAATTGAACCAAGAGGTAGGTGGCTCATCCAGGCCACATTTTCTTGAAGTTTCCAATGGCTATATCAAGCGGGGAAACATGTGAAAATTTCAATGTTTGATTTCCAGCCAATAGCAGTACTCCTCAGCTCTCGACACAGCCAATCAGAACATCCTAGGATGAGCGGGGTGGCATGACTAGAGCACCAAGAGGGACCAGTATTGTCTGAACAGTAAAAGCGCTAAGAAGTGCTGCTAGTTGCTCCTACATTTCACGACACTAAACTTACAGTTGGGAAGGTAGGCGTTTGATTCTTTCACAAAACCTAGATAAGTGATTGTGCTTTAAGGTGTTATAATGTGAAGTGCATGAATTTATTAGAAGTTACTGAAAAATACTGTATGGGCCACAACTTTGGTGCAACATTGCAATGCTACAGTGCAATCAAATTAAAAATTGTTCAGGTACAAAAATATCTTAAAATTGTTTGAACAAAAGCATACTAAAATTTATATTTCAAATTCCACCAAGTATTTCTATGGGTGCCTGAAAAAGGGTTGAGTAAATGAACATTTTGAAATGACTGCGAGAGGGTATGTAGGAATGATCATGATGGTGGATCACAAGAGTAAATTTGTGTATGCTGCACCGGTGATCAATAAATCATACTTGAGTGTTGCTAGACTACTGAGTTTGAGAATGTTGCTCATGTGCATGTGTAATCCAGAATGAATGGTGAGTGACAATGGACCTTAGTTTATAGTGTGCTTTGAGATGATGTGTGAATGGGGGACTGATCATGTGCGAACAATGGCATATGCACCTAGTGTGAATGGCTTGACTGAAAGAACCTATAAGAACATTGAGTGAGGGATGTTACAATTAAAGGTGAAAGATGGGGAGAGAAAGGGATGAATGTTTAGGAAGAGCACTTTGGTCATACAATATTATGGTGCATAAGGCAACAGGTTTTTCAAGTAAATATTTGATCAATTTTGAGAGAATGATTAAGTCACATATGGTACTGAGTGAATGCAAGCATGGGCTAAAGAGAATAGGGATTGAAAGATTAATAAATATTTCTGTTGGGGATAAAGTGCTAAAAGAGATTGAAACAAAAGGTATACTAAATGTGGATAAATGGAAAGTTTGAAAGTCCATTTATGGTGATAAAAGTTGGCTTGAATGTAGAGCACATCAGTGTCAGTTATGGAAGTGGTGTCAACCTCCTGAATATTTGTTGTAACACCCAGTGAATGAGTGTCTGTTGGAAAGCATGGAAGACTGTGAGGGACTGAATGATAAAGCTAGTGCTTTAGAAGGGAAGCAGTTAGTATTAGTTGAAGTGGTTGAGAAAGGCAGGATGGAAGGAACAGTTTGGTGAGAGTGAGGTAGGTGAATTTTTTCAAGATTTTTGGAACACCAAAATGGAATATATGATAGAACATATAGTATTGTAAGTTTCTGTTGAATAGGTGAGTATAAATGGGAAGGATTGCTGGATGAAGGAGAGAGGCTGGTTGAAGATTTAAGTGGTGTTGAGAATGAGGAAGAAAACATGACAGTAGAAGAGATGACAGAGAGATGTATTGGCCATGTTACCAGGAGGAGAGGCAGAGTAAAAGAGTATAAATGGCTGATGCCAAAAGTATTGTGATACATAAGAGTACATAAGTGATCACTGATTGGGAGGACTGATGATGCATGGCAAGGTGAAGTAAATTTAGGTGAGAAAGATGCAGAAGTTGTGTTCACCTTCCCTCACCCAGGTAAATACTTAATCTGTCTTTTTTAGGATGTTGAAGGAGATAATGAGGGGGGTTGATTGACATTCATTGTGCCCCATATTTAAGTATTCCTTCTTTTTAGAGAAGAGTTAAGAGTTTAAAGGAAATTTGATATGACTGATTTATTAGTGCCCGAGATTGAGCTTGGTGGAATTATTAACTGATTGACACAGAAAAGAGTGAGCCAAAGGTATATGTGACAAAAACAAGAGAAGCTGGTGTAATGCTAGGTAAGGATTGGGTAGGTCTGTGTGTCTATGATTTGTGTAGATGAGATTGGTTTGGATATTGGAAAGTATCTTCTCTTTTCCAGCTCCTTAGGGCCTGCGAGTGCCGTCACTTGTGTAAACTATCACTGTTGTGGTATCTTGTTCTCCCAGTTGGGAAGTACAAGTGGCAAAGAGCAGCCATTTCCCAGAAGAGTGCCATTCACCAATGGGCATTTTCCAGAAGAAAGTGGGGCCCCCTCAAATGACAATATCTTAGTTGTATAACTGAGATTGGGTACTATCCCAACAGTTTTTCAGATGACTTACAAGTACATGGCCACATATTTTGATTGTATTTTTGTACAGAGATAATTATATATTTGTTTGTTTTAATGAGGGAAATCATTTCAGTCAATAAATTTCCTGAGAAATATTTGCAAATACAGTAAACCCTCAATATAACGAATTTCGGATATAACAAACCAAATTTCCTAGGCCGAACTCCATGCTGCGAGTCACTGGCTCACAGCTCAGTCGGCTGTGAACATCGTATGGGAGAGGTTGTTCTGGCATTCTCTTCCTATTCCTCCTCCCTCTCTTCACGAGTGCTACTTACTACTTCATAGAACGAACGCAACTCACTTAATGTAAACCTGTTGTTGAAAGGTTCTCCACGACATCATGACGTGCATTGAATGCTGGCGGAACAGCATCCCGGCTAGAGAACGCGGTTGAGATTGCGGTCCCATTCTCCTGGAGAATTGGAGGGGGCGCTACAGAGAACTCGCCTACACCCCTCTACTAGTCGGGTATCCTCGTTAACTGAAGACAGGTATGCCCACCAGGAAGAGCCGCGGCGTGCTTCGAATACTGGAACCTTGTCCTAGCTCAATGAAATTCACTGACAGTGAAATCTTGGGAGCGGCACTTATAGCGCCTGTAGGCATAACGCTTCTGTTTAAGGGCCGTCTCACACTCGGCTGACCACCACGGGAGTGGTCGGCGTGCAAAACGGCCAGACGTTCTAGGAATAGTAGTTAGGCTCACAGCGATGAGGTTGCCATTTACCGACCTAAACTCATCGACTGAGAGATCAGTCATTTCCTGAAATGTGGACCACCGCGCCCTCGCCGAGCACTACCGGGGCGAGCTCTCGGGCAGGAGCGGCCCAGAAAATTATATTTGAGTGGGAAAGTGATCACTACCACGGAGGTCATTGACCCCCCCCCCCCCAAATAGGGCTGTGCATCCGGGAGCACAAAGATAGATTGAGGCAGGAAAATGAAGCGGTTCTCGGACAGTCTCCAGCTCATCGATCAGGTCATCAAGGACTTGACCGATGGGATTAATCGAGTAGTCTCCCCAGAGGGGTGTCTGCTGTTCAGATCTCCGAGCAAGAGAAAAGGCCTTGGCAACCAGGCCACGATGGGGTGGAATGTATGCGGAAATAACAATATACCTCCTATCCAGGTGCAGTTGCACAGCTACTACCTGAAAGGAGGTATATAAAGCAAATATAAGAATGGAGACATCATGCCGGGTGTAAATTGTGAATCCTCCTGCCCGGCTCTCATCCCTTGGTAGTGTGGTCACAAAACCCTTATATCCCGGGAGGGTGGGCAGTGGGCATGCACCCAGCATTGTCTCCTGCACGGAAGAGACGAGCCTCCACAGCTCCTCCCAAGATGGCCCAGAGTCCGCGGCAATTCCACGGAAGGGATATGCTATCCAGGCCTATGTAGGAGATGATGCGGGAGCCCTCTTTGAAGAGAAGACCCTCATAGGATTGGCTGTATGCTTCCCGGATGCAGAACTCCAGGCGCTGTCGCCTTTGACGACTTATAGGGGGAGGTTGGGCTCGCCATGCGTCATATCCTCCATCCTACTCCCTTCTTTGGGGAATCCACGGTCTTCCAGTCACTCAGTCTAGCACTAGATGTAGGGGTAGGAGCCGAAGCTCCTTTAGTCTATTTCTCCTTTTGGGGCGGGCAGCTTAAGGAAACCTAGTAGACGACAGCACGACCACCTTCAGGGATGTTGCCTCAGGTGAATCTAACGACTTGGTGGATGCGTCTGGGGTGTGGCCGTTTCGCCTTGCGTTAAACCATCACACTGGGGCATGGAGGGAGAACCCTGGTTTTAACCGAGGCTAGGACAGAACCCTTTGTATTGCCAGGGAAGCGCAAAAAGTGGGTAGAACCAACAGAAGGGTTCTGTAAGAGCCCGGACCTGGAGGGGCTAGCAGCAGAGGACATCTTTTTTAACAGTGAGGCATAAGACATCCCAGGCAGTGTGAAAGTCATCACACATTCGACCTTGTCCGATCCTTGGTCAGTCTACTCTAAGGTGATGTCATCCCTGGAGTAGTCCACGAGTTCCCTCGCATTATCCACTTATCCACTCCTTTCATAAAGTTTATAGTAGGGTGCGGTGTCACAATTAACTGCGTGCCATCAAATTTCCGAAGGACACTAATCATGGCCGACTTGGAGGGATCCAACACATTTGCCAGAACGATCCAGTCTGAGAAACAGGTCACTTACGGCTCTTTACCAATCAGGTTAGATAGTGCTCTCATCTGATGGAACATGATGACTTAGCCAATATGCTGCCTTCAGTGGAATGAATAACCAGAGAGCGTTTGAAGCCAGCGGGCTTGAAAATGCTAGGTAGCCTCTGAATGAGGAGCCCTGATGTAATTGAGGCTCCGCTTGGTGCACCCAAGGAAGCATCATTGTCGGATATGCCAATCTTGGCCTGGTCACTTGTCAAAACAGTAGCGGACCCGTCCGTCTCTGGAACTCCCGCTGAGGGAGAGGAACCCTTAGTCTTTTTTTTCTTAGGAGAGGAGGATGGGGAATGAACCAGCTTCTCTTCACTGCCGGAAGGAGACCTTAGGCCAGATGGAGGTCTTAAATGTCAAAGGGGCACCAGCTAGGCAAGGTTGTCCTTCCTCTTCTTGTGAGCCATATCAAGCTGTTCCCACCAGGAACAGTCAATTTTGGGTAGCCTGCTTGCTCTTTTAGCAATCCCCTGTGAAGTAAAGGAGGAACTGTTGCTGGGAGAAAGAGGCTAAGATAGGGTTGGAAAGGGTGCTGAATCCCATCAACAAGGAGGTCAGATAAACACACCACTGTGCCCCTTACAGGTAGTTTCTGCATTTCTGAGGCATGATGTGTGTTGTTGTTAAGCTGTGGTAAGGTCAATCTGGGCCTTGCCCCTGTGGTGCACCTCAGAGTTAGAGGTGATACATGCAGTTTCTCTGTGTGCAACATTGATGTGGATGGTCACCCACAATGAAGTACTGGTTTGGTTTGGAGCGGCCGATCACTTATCAAAGTGTATACTATCAGAGTCCACAATGTTGTCTTCGCTCACTGGCACGCCTGGAAGGCATGTCCCTGGTGGTCTAGTTGATAGAGCATTAGATTTCTTGGCTACCAGGTTCGATTCTCAGGCAGAGGAGACACCAAAAAATGTGTTTAAAGGGCACAACTGCTATTGCACAGGCAGTGTATCAAGTATGAGGCATAAGCTCAGACAGATATGGCCATGCACATAACCAATCACAACAATATCTCTTGCTCCCAGCACTTTCTCTACACACATCATTCTCTCCATCCTGGGACCTGCCAGATGTTTGCATGTACATACTGCTCTAATGCTGAATGACTGGTTTGGCTTTCCCTTGGACCACAAAGAACTCCACTCTACTTATGGGTAAGTTGAGCCATCCATCCCTTACATCATGGACAAGCTTCTAACTGGAAAATGAAATTTACAAAAAAGAATCAAATGAAAATCGTTGGTGAGACTGAAGTCACACTGGTTGGCATGGGGCGGGAAAGTGTGCGGAACTCTTCCTGACACCAGTGGGGTGGGAGTACAATTCTGCATCAGAGGTATGAAGATATTAATACCCAAAAAGAAAAAAATGAGTAGCCCATCAGCTGGGCTCCAGAATGGAGAGAGAGTGGGTATGTTGTGGTGTGAAAATGAGAAGGGGCATGATAGCAGCCTAATTCTTCGCATACACTAAAGTTTTCTCACTATATGTGCATTAATTCCCATTATTATCAATGTTTGAAGACATGCTTTTGTAAGATCAGCATGATTTAAGATAAAAAAAGAGCAACAACTTACTCAAGATCCTCTATTCTGGCTGGTGATCCCTCAACAAAATCAGGTGCATATGCTGATGCCCTCAGAAGTTCATCAATGCCATTGTGGGCATTGTTTGAGTTTGGTCGAATTTGTTGTGTGTGAATGGGCAAAACCTCAACTGTGCTAGGTACATCAAGTCCTTCACCATAAATGATAGTACTTCCACTGACTGTCAAAAAAAAAAAAAGAAGTCAAAGTTAGGGGATGTTCCTATAAAATAAAAGCCAGACAAAGTGAGCATTTAGACTTTGCTATTCTCCTTATTCACATTAGGGTACCTAGTACCCTAATTAACCACTACACTCAAAGAATGTCATGGTAACCCTGGTAAGGAATGATCTTTTCTTTTTTTTCATAGGTATCTGCACATTTTCCCATGTTTTTTGGCATGAAAAGGCCAGAAATAACTATTTTGACGTAGGATGTAGGGAAGTGTCACCACATGGAACTTTAAATTTTCAGGCTAGAAATCAGCCCAAGATACCAATTTTAGGGTCTCTTGAATTATGTTTGGTACTGTAACTTTTAATCTAAAGAAGATACAACAATTTTAATCACATTTTCATTTTTTCATGTTGATTTCAAATATATAATCCATTTTTACCTACATGCTATAGTTATTCTGTAATTTATATTTTCTCATTTCCCCCAAAACTGCCCTCCAGGGGACAGAGAGGGTGCTTGTAGAAAGCAAATACTTCACAGTACATAGTAGCAAGATAGTAAATAAGTGTTATTTTGCAAAATATTGACATTATTGTTTATTATTTCAGGTCTCATGTTAGAGTGATGGCTTCGTCAAGAGGAAATTACGTTAGTGATCCAGACACCTTCTGCTACATATGTGGCTGTTACATGCTAGTTCGTCAAAAGCGCAATATATCAAACTTTGTAATCCGCACTTATAAGGCATATTTTGATGTTCCTCTTGGAGATCAAGATAAGAAGTGGGCCCCACATGCTACTTGAAATAGTTGTGTGGAACATCTTCGTGAGTGGACGAAAAGAAAGAGAAATGGTCTTCCTTTTGGAATCCCCATGGTGTGGCGAGATCCAAAGGATCATGTATCGGACTGTTAATTCTGTCTGGTGAATACTAAAGGGATTGGCAAGAAAAATTGGCACAAGATCAACTACCCCAACATTCCCTTGGCGATTCGGCCAGTACATCATTCTGAGTCTTTACCAGTTCCAATTTTCAATAGATATGCTTCCTCCGAGGATGAAAATGATGTAACTGATATGGAAGTCTACGGAATGGATTCAGTCTGTAGATTCATCATCAGATGCTGAACAGTCATTAGCTCCTCATTGTTTCAATCAAGAGGATTTGAATGACTTGATACTTGATTTGGCACTCTCCAAGAAAGCTGCAGAAATTTTAGCCTCCAGGTTGAGTGAAAGACATATGCTTGAAAGGTCGGTACGGGTATCATATTACCGCACAAGGGAGAGTACATTTGTTAGGTATTTCTCTGAGGACAAACAATTTGTATACTGCCACGATGTTCCTGGTCTGTTTACCGAGTTGGGACTTGGCACCTATAGCCCTGTTGAGTGGAGACTCTTTTTGGATAGCTCCAAGCGTAGCCTCAAGTGTGTTCTTTTGCATAATGGCAATGACTTTGGTGCAGTTCCTCTCGGCCACTTTGTCCATCTGCAAGAAACTCACGATGACATAAGAATGGTCATGAATTTACTTAAGTACCATGAACACAATTGGATCATATATGTAGACCTTAAGATGGTCAACTTCCTCCTTGGCCAGCAGAAGGAATATACAAAGTTTCCATGTTATATCTGCATGTGGGACACTTGAGCCTGTGACAAACACTGGTCAAAAAAAGATTGGCCAGTTCGGAAAACTTTGGAAGCAGGAATGCCAAGCATTGTTAATGAGCTAAATCGTAAGTCAAGAGAAGATCGTTTTCCCTCCACTTCATCTCAAACTGGGGTTGATGAAGCAGTATATCAAGGTGTTGAGCACTGACAATGATTGTTTTCAGGGCATAGTATTGGCATTTCCTGCTTTGTCATACGAAAAACAAAAGCAGGAGTATTTGATGGTCCCCAAATCCGAAGACTTCTGAGTGATCCTAGATTCCCTGAACACCATGAATGAAAAAGAGAAGGCAGCCTGGCTCTCATTTTCGGCCATTGTTCGTAACTTCTTGGGAAACAAAAAAAGTGCATAACTACGAGGATCTGGTTACTAATATGCTTTTAGCATATTGTGATCTGGGATACAACATGAGTGTGAAGCTGCATTTCCTAAATAGTCACCTCGACCGATTCCTAGAGAATCTGGGAGCCATGAGCGACGAACCAGGGAAATGCTTCCATCAGGATTTGATGACGATGGAAGAGCTCTACCAAGGTCACTGGGATAGACACATGATAGCGGACTACTGCTGGACGATTAGAAGAGATCAGCCAGAGAAGACTTACAAGAGAAAGAGATACAAACGCAAATTTTTGCCCGATTGAAATCAAGAAGAGGTCCTCCAGCCTGATGTACGGTCATTAATAAATTAGCATCTATTTGATTACAGTACTTGTAATCCTAATGTGTAATTCAAGTAATTCATGTAACTTTGGGCCTTCAGGTAAGGTATGTATGACAGGGAGGTTATTCCGGGAACACCTGCCACTAGAGTAGGGAAGCCTATTTCATCTTCAAGGGTGCATGCTGTTTCAGCTTTAAGCCTATTATTCATTAGGATTAGGTTTTGCCTGGATTTAGTTAGCCATTATTTATTTTTTTCCAGTTTAAGATGTCAGGTTAGGTTGTGGTGCTTATCCGCTTGGGTATTTAAGTAGCCTCGAGTGTGCATTCACTGTCTGTGGCCCGGACATGAATTCCTACTGTGCATAGGATTTTGTTAGCCCTTGCGCTACCAAGGTTTTCCCTTGCCTCAATTTTCATGACTGCTTAGCCGTTGTTTGTACTAATTTATTAATCTTTTGACAAAGTAGGAGTGTCTTCTGAGGTTTGCTATACGCTTCGTATTCACGGTTGTTTGTTTTTTCTTGCTGTGTTTATCTTTGTACTACTTACATTTAGCTACTTTAAGCATCATTTTCTTTAAAGAGGTTTGCTTATTGCCTCTTGTGTCGGATTTATGTCGTCCCCATCATGGGTTTAACCTTTTTTTAATTATTTTTGCCCCCTTTTATTTAGTATTGTTTTGGCTGTTTAGTTGACTCTTGCGTGTCATTTCATTTTGGCAGAGTTAACCTGCTCACTTATTTTGGGGTTTGTAACCTATTCGTATGACTCTCATCATCGACTTAACTTTTTTTTTTTTTTTTACTGACTCGCATTTTCTGTCATTATGTCCCAGATTAAAGAGCTTAAGGACCAGGCAGTGGAGCTGGGCTTCACTGGTAATGAAATTGCTCAGTGTCCTCCAACAACAAACATTTGAATGTGAGGAACTTGAAAAGGACAGCCAAGCAAAAAGGGAAGAACATCAAGTTCAGAGGGAGCAAGAAGAAAGGAAGGCTAAAAAAGAGGAGGAAGAATGAAAAGATCAACAAGAGGATAGAAAGCTTCAGCTGGCCAAAATCCAAGTAGAAGCAGAGAAGGAGATTGAATTAGCTTGAATCTCTGAATGTTCAGTTTACTGATCTGGTGAGTCAACCTAAACTTCCTCTATTACAGGATGGAGAAGATATCACTTCCTACCTCAATCACTTTGAGAGGGTTGTTGAATTGCTTGAAGTGAACCCTGAGAGCTACGCCATGAGGTTAGGAAGTTTACTCACCGGTAAGGCTGCTGAATTATATACCTCTCTGCCAATGGATGTCATCAGGAACTACAATCTTTTGAAATTCTTACCGGCTTCAATAAAACTCCGGATGGCTACCGTACCGAGTTTCTTAGCGCTAAGGTTTCCCCAGGGGAAACCTTTCGTCAATTTTCATTTCACCTAGCCCGATTATTTCATGCATGGCTCGAAGCCTCTGGCGTCGGTAACACTGTAGTAGTTTGGTTGTCCACCTCCCCTCCCCTCCCCTATGTCTAATCCCTTTCTTCTTTTTCAGAATGTTTGTGTGGATAGCGTGATCACCACCATTGCTTTGTGTGGGGGGACTCGATGGACCTCTATCGTTCTCCCCCATTCATCTCTATTTTCTTTTTAGGTGGATACTTTCAGCTTAACTATTCTGTGTTTGTTAATAGTTTGAAAGTCAATAGTTGTGACTAAGGAAGGTAGAGCAGCCTGGACGGAAAATAGGTGAGTGAAAATTGTGTGAGAGTGGCTGTGGTTGAATGTGTTAGGAGTAAAGATGTTTGAGTGTGGCAGTGAAACAGTGACTGAATGTGCATTCTCTTTTCCAGCTCTGTGGTACTGATAAGTCATCTACATCTGGCTTTTGGAAAAAGTGACTCATCTTGTTCCGTTAGTAGATTAAGGGTGCACTCGTCATTCCCGATATCTTTGTCCTTGGTTGGAGTTTCTTGACGCGCCTTGTTGTATATAAGCTATTCTTTTGGGTGGCTGAGATCCATTTGTAAGGCCTTTTGTGTAAATATATATGTGTGGAGGTTGGCCAAGGTATTATTGTGAGGCCAACTATATATATAAAGTTATTTGAAGTTTAGGTTGAGGGCTGTATATATTGTATTTTGTGTAAATATTTTGGCTGATTATTTTGGGTTTCATTATTTACTGGGGTTGTGGTGGATCACCATTACTTATTGTTTCTAAATCAAATTAGAAAATAGTCTCTCTCCTCAATACCCTCACCTTGAACCACTGACCGGACCTTGTTGGGGCGGCGGGAAGAATTGGTGAGGAAGTTGCAACCCTGCCGCCACATATTTTTGGCGCCTGAATAGGGACTGCCCAGTGGTTGAGGAAGGAGAGGAGTGAGAGCCTGTATTTTTTTGTCCCTGATGGAGGAGGAACAGATTGGGGCCATGGAGTTGGAGATGAGAAGACTAAATGAGTTAGTCCAGCAGAAAGACAAGAGAAAATGAGCAGTTGAGAGAAGAGAATGATAGCTTGAAGAGGAAAATGAGGGAGATGGAAGTGAGAATGGAAGAGAGGATCAAAGACAGTGAGGTGTGAATGGAGGAGAGATTGATGCTAATGCTGAATGGGAGAATCAGGTGTAATTGGTCGGGTGTGACCTTGACAAAAATGGATTGACAGACTTAAACAAACCCCCCCAAGTGACTAAGCACCGAAAAAAGACCCTAAAGACTAGACGCCCAGACCGATAGGAAAGGACTCGACTGGCTAGCATTGACTCCTTGTATTTCAGCTCGAAAGAAGGCGAAAGTGAGAAAGAAGTGAATGAGAGTGAAACTGATGCTGAGGTTCATCAAAGTATATTGATCAGAGAAGTGCCAAAGTTAAGTAAGTTTAGAGTGGAAGGAGCAAAAGATGTAAAAGTGTTTTTGAAAGAGTATGACAGTTATTGTAAAGAAAAATTTGGCAAGAATAACAGGTTTTGGGTGAGAGTTGTGCGAGTTTCTGGATGGGCGTATGAAAGAGTTTTACCGGGTGATTATGAGTGTAGGTGAGCCTAAGTGGGAGGTTATGAAAAAGAGAATAATAGAGCAATGTAAGAGGATGAAGACAAGTCTGAAATATAAGAAGACAAATGGGTTTGAGGAAGCGTGAATGGGGAAGAATGAGGATGTGAATTCATATGCGCATCGCTTAGAGTCCTTGGCATGAATAAGATTTGGAGATGATGGAATAAGGAGTTGATGAAGAAGTTTTTAAATATGGTTCCGAATGAAGTGGGTGAGTACGTGACGTATAAGAGGAAAGAGAAGATGAGATGGGATGGTGAGAGATTGCTAGGAAGGATGTACTGGAGATGTTATATGACCATGAATTTGAGGATTATGGAAGGGAGGAGGCCTTGATTCACACTATGCGCAACTCAAGTAAAAATAAGTTGTCCCAGTTCTGGTCATATCGGAATGTGTTGACAGAGAACCGGATCAAGGTGATGATGAGATTTTTGGAAAATTATTACGGGCAGAATGAACAGCAGAGTGTGTATGTTGGCCGCGAACTGAGAGGGAGTAAAAGTAGGAGTGAGAGTCTGAATGGTTGGGATAGGGTTCAGAATAGTCGGAATAGTGGTTGCACGAATGGTAGGAATGACAGTAGATCTAGAGTGAATGAGCCTAGGTGTCTGAGGTGCAAGAAAGTTGGGTACACGAGGGCTGACTGTCGCTGGTCACAAGGAAGTTGCTTTGGCTGTGGGCAAGTGGGGCATATGATTAAAGATTGTAGTTATGCAAGGGAAAGAGTGTGTTATGGATGTGGAAGAATGGGCCACTTGGCACGAGATTGCAGCGAAGGTGGTCGAGTGAATGAGTGGACCTGGAGTGTGTGGTAATTGTGGGCAGATAGGGCATTATGCCAGGATGTGTGCCAGTCCAAGAACTACCTGAGGTAAATGTAGAATGGTAGGTCATGCAACAAGGTTGTGTGTGACTGGTGAAAGATGCATGAATGAAAGAATGGATAGGAACAATGTGAGTGATCAAGATAATACAACCCAGGGAAACTAAGTAATGAGAGGGTTCCTTGTGGGGAATTCTCTAGAGTGCAAGTGATGAATGTGAGAGAAGGATCGTCAAATCATGGAGTGAATTGGGGTCAGAGAGTGAATAGGTGTATGTGTGTTAAAATTAGGTGTGGAGAACAAGAAGTAAGTGCATTGATTGATACAGGGTGTAAGGTGAATGTGGTCTACTATGAAGCATTTGTAGGAATGAAAGTAAGTTAAGTATCGTGGATATCATTTGACAGGATTAGGTGAGCAGGATGTGCCAATTGTTGCGAGGTTTAGAGAGTGTTTCGATTGCCAGTGTCCGGATGAATTAGGATGAATTTTGTGAAGTAGAAGGTGCAAACAAGAAGTATGACATGCTATTAGGTTATAAGTTTTTGAAAGCGAATGGTATCGTGATTCACCCTGATTTAGAGATGATTGAATGCAAGAAGAATGGAAGTATGAAGTGTCAATGGTATGTGGATGCAGATGGAAGTGTGAGTGAACATCATGAAAGGTCTGGAGGTATATGCGATTGAGTGTGTGTCTGTCAAGCAGAATGAAACATTGAGTGTAAGGATTAGATGGAATTCTGATGTTGAGATAAGTGAGAATGATAGGAATATTTACGTCTTGGATGGTAGAGCTGCGACCTATCGATTGAGGCGAGTTGTGCATGTGTTTGATAGTATAATTGATATGAAAGATCCAAGTGTCTGTATACAAGTTTGGCTGGATCTGCGAAGGAAGAGTCTTAGAGGAGTGCAAGTGGGAGATAAATTAGGTGTTAAATACAGTGGTGGATATGGAGAATGATACACGCATGTGGTGAATGCAAGTGTGTTTTCCGTGAGTGTAACGTTGAATGTTTGGAAATATGAAGATTTGATTGAGCAAGTGAAATGTGAAGAAAAGTTGAGTAAATGTGAGAAGCAAAAGGTTTACAGGATGTTAGGAATAGGAGAGGTGCCTTGAGTCAAGGGGATGAGGACTTTGGCAACGCTCACTTGCCTGAGTTCAAAATCATTTTGAGCGAAAATACGCCAATTTATCAAAGGCTTCATCATTTCCCTCCCCCGTGGCTCAAGAGATTGAGGAACAGTGTGAGGAATTAGAGAGAATTGGTGTGATTGAGCCGAGTGTGAGTGCCTGGAATAGTCCGATTGTACCTTTACAAAAGCCAGATGGACATTTGCGACTGTGTATTGACTATAGAAGAGTGAATGAACGAACATTGAAAGACAAGTTTCCTATGAATGTTGTGTCTGAATGTGTGTACAGTATGTATGGAATGAAAGTATTTTCTACGATGGATCTGGTATGTGGTTACTACCAGATGCCTGTGGCTGAAGAGAGTAGGCCTATTACAGCATTCTCCACCTCAAAGCGCCATTATCAGTTTAGAAACCTGAGCTTTGGGTTGGCGAATGCCCCGGCTGCTTTTCAGTGTGCTATGAATGTAGAGTTGAGTGGTTTTCCGTGTAAGAATGTACAAGTGTTTTTGGATGATATTTTGGTGATGAGTGAGAACATGGAAGAACATATGACCTTGGTGAATGATGTTTTAAGAAAGTTGTAAGAGGTTGGGGTGAAAGTGAAGTTGTCTAAATGTGTGTGGTTTGCTAGTGAAGTTGAGTTTTAGGGACATAAGGCGAGTGCAATTGGATTGCGTAAATCGGAGAAGTTCGTGGAAAAGGGTAGAATTTTCCTAAGCCTACCACAGTGAGAGAGTTGCATGGATTTCTTGGTTTAGTTGAGTTTGGAAGAAAGTTTATGAAAGATTGTTCTGGTGTGATGAAACCATTGAGTGGATAGAATGGGAAAAAGAAGAATACTGTGATTAAGTGGAATGACTCTATGAATTTAGCATTTGAAAAAAGTTACAAGCGGAAGTTGCAAAAGATGTGGAACTTGCGTATCCAGCATATGGAACAAATGCAGGAATGCTCGAAGTGTATATGGATGCAAGTGGTTATTTGATGGGTGGATGTTTGATGTAAGATCAAGTTATGAATGGGGTTAAAAGAAAGTGAGTAATTGCGTATATTTCCAAGGCGTCTAGTGTGGCAGAGCGTGCATATTCGACGATTGAAAGAGTGTTGGCTGTGATAAGATTCTGTCTTGAGTCATTACAACCATTTCTGTATGGAGTATGGTTTGCAGTGAGAACAGATCACCAGCCACTAGTGTATTTGCAGCGTATGAGGTTAGTCGATAGTAGGCTTGTAAGGACGATGGAGGATTTGAGTGATTTTGATTTTGTGGTTGAGTATTTGGCAGGTGAAGTGAAAGGAATGTGATTGCTGATTTGATGTCACATTTGCCATGTAGTTTGAATGAGAGCGAGACTGTAAGTATAAATCCTGAGTATTTCCCAGCAGGTGTAGTTGTTGGAAGGAAATGTAAAGGTGGAGGTGATTCTATGTTCGAAAGTGTGTTGTATGGTTTACGAGACTTGATGAAAGATGGATTGCTTGAGAAGGTGCCAGGAAGTGTGAATGTGTTATGAAAGGTGGTTATGGAAGAAGCATGTAAAAGACAAGAGCAATTGGGAATGGAAAATTCAAGTAGGTTAAGAAAAGGGTTGAAAAGTATGTGTATGCCAGGAGTGATGATGTTTCAAGAAGTGTTTGGCTATAGTGAGTAATCTGTTTGGTGTGAGAGTATATGTGCATTATGGTGTGGAGAAGCCAGTGATGTATTGTGGTAAAGGTGTAGACTGAGTGAATGGGTGTAAGTTGCATCTGCAATGTTTGAGTGGTGTGCATTATAGTTGGTTAATTGAGAAGAATTATGTAAGAAGAGAGATTGATTACGTTTGCAAAGGAATTGTTCCCGTAGTGAAGATAAAGGTTTAGATGCTGCAGAAATGTTTGTTGGACAGATAGAAGTGTTGAATATAATGTGTGAGCATGGACTTGAAGAGAGAGTGCGAGTTAACTTGACTATGAATGGGAATAGCTATTGTGGAATGATTGACACAGGTGCGCAAATTTCCTTGGTGAATGCAAAAGTTGTGCGTGATCTTGAAAATATGAGGTGGAATGTTTCTAGAAAAGGTGTGACAGTTTCGATAAGTGGACTCGGAAGGGGACGTATTATGGCATGGGAGGAAGTGAGTCTGTAAGCATGGGGAAGTTGAATGACATAATGCATGAATTTGTTGTGTTAAGCAAGAAGAGTTACCATATTGTTTTCTGTTTGGGATTGATTTTCTGCATAAGAATAGGATTTCAGTGGATGTATGTAATGAGTGTTTAGTGAAAGATGGTGTTACAGTTGGGAATTTGACGAGTGAGCTTGTAGGTTCAACTGGATTTGTAGGAGTGGCAGGTGTCGATTTGAGTGAAGAGCTGTTGACTACTGAAAATATAGAGAGCATGCAATAGAGAGAGTAATGCCCGATGCTGCATGAATTGAAAGAGAGCGTGATGACCAGTGTTCCTGTGAATGAATGGAGTTGCATATTAAGAGTTTAGAAGGTTTGCTGGAAAGTTTGTAGTGTGCAAGGGTTTAGTCTATTTTGTGCAATGTATAGATGATGAGGATGCATATATTCCAGTGTTTTCTGTGTGTGGCACGATTGGAATGGTGAAGATTGTGCATGATAGGTTTGGACATATGGGTAAGAATAAATTGTGGGAATGTATGAAAGGATGTATATTTAGTCCCTCTTTTAGAAAGATTTGTGTGGATGTAGCGACTACGTGTGAAGTGTGCCAGAAGAGAAAGTATCAGAGTGTATGTTGCCCCACCCATATTAAAGTTGAGTGTGAATGAACCCTTTGAAATGGTAGCGATCGATTGTCTTTTCCGAGGACTGCAAGAGGGTATGTAGTGATGATTGTGATGGTGGATCATAAGAGCAAATTTGCGTATGCTGCACCTGTGACAAATAAATCTTCATTGACTGTTGCTAGAAAAGTGAATGAGAGAATGTTGAGAATGTTGCCCATGTGCATGTGTAAGCGTGTGCGAATGTTGAGTGACAATGGACCTGAATTTGTGGGACGTGCTTTTGAGATGTTGAGTGAATGGAGGATAGATAATGTGCAAACGACGCCGTATATGCCTAGTGCGAATTGTTTGGCTGAAATAATGATAAGAATTTTGAGTGAGATGTTGCGATTGATGGTGAAAGATGGGAAAAAATGGGATGAATGTTTAGGAAGAGTACTTGGGCGTATAATATGACAGTGCATAAGGCAATTGGAATGTCACTGTTTAAGTATTTGCTGAACTTTGAAAGAATGATTAGGCCACATATGGGACTTAGTGAGAAGGATCGTAAGTTGTGGAGAAAAGGAAATGAAAGGTTTGAGAGTTTTTCTGTTGGGGATAAAAGTACTAAAAGAGATTTAGACAAAAGGTAGACTGAATGTGGATAAGTTGAAAGAAAAGTTTGAAGGTCCATTTGTAGTAAGAAAGGTTTGGTCGAATGGGGTAAGTTATGTGATAGTTTGTGAAAGAAAGGATGGAAGTTTGGATGAATGTAGAGCACATCAATGTCAGTTGTGAAAGTGGTGTCAACCTCCTCAATATTTGGTGCAACACTCGGTGAATAAATATCTGTCTGAAAGAACTTAAGACTGTGAAATGGTGTATGATATAGCTAGTGCTTTAGAGGGTAGGCAGTCAGTGTTAGTTGAACATGGAAGGGGGAAGCGGAAGAGTAAACAGTTGAGAAAGGATGAATGGATGGAACAGTTCGGTGAGAGTGAGGTGGGAGAGTTTTCTGGATTTGTGCAAGATCAAGATGGAGTCTATGATAGAACGTATAATATTTGTAAGTTTCCTTTGAATGAGTCTGAGTCTATGCTATAGAGTATAAATGGGATAAGTGTGCAATTGGAACAAGAGTCGATAAATGCTATGAAAGAATGGGAAGGTTTGATGGATGAAGTAGAGAAGTTAGTTGAGGATTTTAGTGAGATTGGTCAGGGAATGTCAGATGTGTGTGTGGATGAAGTACATTACAACAGATGACAGAGAGATTTGATGGAACTGTGACTAGGAGGAGAGGCAGAGTGAAAGAGTATAACTGGGTGATGCCAAAAGCGTTGTGAATGCATGAAATGAGTCTATGAAGATGGGGATTGAGACATGGTGAGGTGAGGCGAATTTAGCTGGGAGGGATGTAGTAGTTTGGTTGTCCACCTCCCCTTCCCTATATCTAATCCCTTTCTTCTTTTTCAGAATGTGTGTGTGGATCGCGTGATCACCACCATTGCTTTGTGTGGGGGGACTCGATGGACCTCTATCGTTCTGCCCCATTCATCTCTATTTTCTTTTTAGGTGGATTCTTTCAGCTTGTGTTTGTTAATAGTTTGAAAGTCAATAGTTGTGACTGAGGAAGGAAGAGCAGCCTGGACAGAAAATAGGTGAGTGAAAATTGTGTATGAGTGGCTGTGGTTGAATGTGTTAGGAGTAAAGATGTTTGAGTGTGGCAGTGAATCAGTGACTGAATGTGCACTCTCTTTTCAAGGCTCTGTGGTACCGATAAGTCATCGACATCTGGCTTTTGGAGACAGCTGAAGCCAATCCTGACCTTCATCATCGAAGCTAGCACCTCACCTACTGCAACAAAGCAGTTGAGACTAACAAGTGTCCCAGGTCCCTTAAGTTCTTGGCTTTGCCGAGTCCCAGACCCCTCAAAATCCCACAGAAAGTGAGCCACCTCCCATTTTCCCTGACTCATCTTGTTCCATTAGTAGGTTAAGGGTTCACCAGTCATTCCTGATATCTTTATCTTTGGTTGGAGTTTCTTGATGCACCTTGTTGTATATAAGCTATTCTTTGGGGTGGCTGAGATCCATTTGTAAGGCTTTTTGTGTAAATATATACGTTTGGTTGTTGGCCAAGGTATTATTGTGAGGCGTATAATATATATATATATTTTAAGTTATTTGGGGTTTAGGTTGAGGGCTGTACGTATTTTATTTTGTGTAAATATTTTGGTTGATTAATTGGGTTTTATTATTTATTGGAGTTATGGTGGATCGCCATTACTTACCGTTTCTAAATAAAATTAGAAAATAGTCTCTCTCCTCAATACCCTTACCTTGAACCACAGAGCGGACCTTGTTGGGGCAGCGGGAAGAATTGGTGAGGAAGTTGCAACCCTGTGCCACAACACTTTCGATGGGATCAAGGAATTTATGATTTTTCAACCAATTTCTTTCTTCCCTCCATTTTGACCTGCGGGCCTTCATCAAGGAACGACAACCCTCCACTCTATCGGAAGCAATCCAGCTGGTGGATAATTGAACTTCTGCTCACCCCAGTCTTTCTAGAACTTCTAGCTCTCATTCCATGAAGTTCGTGCATCCGTCCAACCCGTCTTCGAAGGGGAAGACAACTTCCTCCACTGCTAAGAGCACCTCACAGAATTCATCCTCTACCCTGCTGTCTCATGGCTGTGGTGAGGTTGGCCACATTCATCCACAGTGCCCAAGGTAACCCCATGCCTTCAGGGATAGCTCATCTTTGTTGAAACCATTTAACTTTAAGGGGGGGATTCTGTCTTTCTGACCGAAGTATCCCTCATTTCCAGGCTTCTGGTACTATTAACGGGGACAGGGTTTCAACCATTATCAGGGACACTGGTTGCTCTTGCGTAGTTGTCTCTGGGGATGTCTTGCTAGACTCTGATGTCACCTTCGTTGCCCTTACTTCGAAGGATGGATGGATGTAATTAGAGCACCAATTAAATTCACTAGTGTGCTAGTTGGAAACATTCCGGGAGTTAGGGACCTTGGTGCTCCTTTCTGTGGGGCCTGCTGACTTCTGTCCTGTCACCTGCAAACTTCCTGTGGAACACTCTCTGCTGTTCGTGCTAAAGCTGCCTCAAGGAAGATTGAGTGAGTTAGAAATGGGGCTAGTTACCAGTTCAAGGTTGACAGCCTCCTTTATCGGAAATGCTTAATGTCTGACCATCTCCATAAGGTAGGCAAGTCGACCTTGGTTGCTCCCCGTGAGTGTTGCCTGGTCATCCTTTCAGTTGCTCATGAGAGGTCGTTGGGTGGCCATTTTTTCCACAGGAAGACCGAATTGAAGGTCACAGATCAATTCTATTGGCCTGGAATGGGGTCTAACATTCGTGCTTTCTGCTGTTCCTGTGATAAGTGTCAATTCTTCTCAACCAAAGGATGGGTGCAACCGGTGCTTCTTCAGCCCATGCCAATTGTGACTGAGCCTTTTGCCCGAATCGCCATTGATTTGGTGGGACCTCTTTCTCCCCCATCTTTTGATGGTCACAGGTTCATCCTTAAACTAATGATTTTGCCACAGGGTTTCCAGAGGCTGTGCCCTTGAAGGATATTGATTGTGTGTCCGTCGCTGAAACCTTACTTACCATCTTTTCTCAAGTGGGAATCCTTCAAGAAATCCAATCTAACCGTGGGACTTAATTTACATACAACCTTATGAAGGAACTTCACAAGCTGCTGGGTGTCAAACCTATCTTCACCACACCTTTCCACCCCAGTGGAAATAGAAGGATTAAGAGACTTCATGTCCCTTTGAAGGCTATTCTCCATAAGTTGTGTTTGGAGAAGCCTCGAGAGTGGCACAGGTACCTCATTCCAACCCTATTTGCCCTCAGGGAACTTCTGAGTAACTGAACTGGGTTTTCGGCCTTCGAGTTGTTATATGGCCATTCAGTCCGTGGCCCTTTATCCATTCCCCGAAATTTGTGGGAAGATCGAACCCTCCAGGATGACAACTGGACCAGCTTCCAGTACATCATTGAGCTGCAGTGAAAGTTAGCTGAATGTTCTAAAATTGCTGCCCAACATGCCGAAGTCAGCAATTCAAACTGGGCGATGAAGTTCTTGTGCTCCTGCCAGTGACACCAGTAAACTTCTCATAGCCTAGAATGGGCCGTATAAGGTAGATTATCTCATCGAGGTTACTCATGGACCCCGTCTCTGTCATGCTAACCTTTTGAAAAAATATCATTGCAGGGCCCAAGTGCAGCGAGTGGAAGTTCTAGATGAAACTTCCACCCTGGAGGAACTTATGGCTCCTGGGAAGGAAGGACTAAGCATCATCGAGGAAGGAGAGTCGGACAACTTCCTTCTACTTTGACACCCAATGGTAGTATTGATTCTCTTTTGTCTGAACACCCCCAGTTTGGAACACTGCAACAGGATCAGCTATACCAACTCCAGGAACTCAAGGGTGGGTACCGGTTGTTCTGTCTAATGAACCCGGTTGAACCTCCACCCTCTTCCATGATATTAATTTGACGACCATCAATCATATATAGGCAAAAAGGTATCCAGTACCCATTCACCTTAGGCCTGCCTTTGAGAAGGAGGTAGAGACCCTCTTCCAGCAAGGGATTATGCAGCGCTCCTCCTCCTCTCACTGTTCTCCTGTTGTCATGGTGAGAAAATCTGATGGTTCCTTTAGGATGGCCATAACTTTCGCCAGACCTTTTAAGTAGGTCCCCTATGTAATTATTGTATATATTTTCCCTTATATATACTTTAGCCTTCCTTTTTTTTCTCCGCCCCAGTAGATTCTTGTCTCGGGGGTGGTGGAAAGGGTAGGCCCTTGTATTCCCATGCCTTCCCTTTCTCATCATAGTTTACAGTGTTTATCGCAGGTTGATCCGCTTTGAGGCTAGCATTTTTTGCCTAAACTTCTTTAACTTACCAGTCTAATTTACTTAGGGGAAGCAACTCATTCCCCCGCCCCCTTGTGCCCCACTTCCCTTTTCCCCCTTCGGATGAAGGATATAAATGGGGCTGTGAGGCCTTTTAATTTATTCTGTTGCGAGAATTCTGCCTTGATTGCTCCACTGAATCATTTTCCGTCACTTGCCTTTGACGTTCATTTTGGAGACCTGTACTGGATTCCTTTGTGCAGCGAGGATTTTTTGCCATTGATTCCTGCCAGCATTGTCGCTGCTCCTCTGTCAGCTGCATCAAATTGTGCTCTTCTAGTTATGTTTGCAAGTGTTCTCCTTTGGGAAGCCATTCACACTGGGCACGTGAAAGCTCTCCCATAGTCACCTCACCATCTCCTCTTTGGGGAATTCTGTCATCTCGAATTCCTTCACTCGGATCGTTGGGCCGTCAAGTCACCATTCCCCGTGGTCTCGACGCCTTTCACCTCGATATCACCGTCTGTGGGTTTCTCCTCGCTGAAGCCCATAATTGCATTCACCCCTGTGGACTTGGGTTGATTTCAGTCATTGTTGCCGAGCCTCTTTAGCCTCCTGGGTTTCCAATGTGGGTTATTGCTTCACTGCTCTGGTATCAGGCATTTTGGAGTCTCTCTTTCTTCTTATGTCCCTTTTAAATTAATTAGTTTTATTCATGTAACTTTGGGCCTTCGGGTAAGGGACATAAGACAGGGAGGTTATTCCAGGAACACCTGTCACTAGAGTAGCGAAGCCTATTTCATCTTCAATGACACGTGTCATTTCAGCTTTAAGCAATCTATTCATAGCACCCAATTTTGTATGCGCAAATATCTATTTCGTTAGAATGACCAGCGGTCGTTAGGTGGTGATAAGCATTTGTGACTTTTCTTATTGTTTGATGTACCCCTGTATAATTTGTTAGCAGTTAATTAATTTCATTTTGATTTTGATGTAAATAATACTGTATAGACTTGTATGTGTGTATTTATTTAACTCCTTGCAGATACCTCATAATTTAGCACTGTCCTGATAAATTCTGGTGAATTTCTGGTAGGCCTTTAGATCCCTGGTCTTCTATAAATTTTGTGTGTATTTTATTTTGGCCGAGTGAACCGGGTTCCACGATAGCCTTTACAATTATGTAAGGATGTGATTTATTTTGTATGAAGAATCCTGCACGAGAGGCTTGGACATACAAGAAAGAACAATATATGAGTGCATGAAAGAGCATGTGTTTAGTCCATTTTTTGAAGAAAATTTGTGTTGGATGTTGCGACTAATTGTGAAACTTGTCAGAAGAGGAAGTAACAGAGAATATATACGAGTCCGCCTGTTTTGAAATTGTGTGTGAAGGAATAATTTGAAATGGTTGCACTCGGTTGCATATCTTTGCCTTTGACTGTGCAAGGTCATGTTGTGATGGTTAATCATAAAAGCAAGTTTGTTTATGCTGCACATTTAAGAAATAAAACATATGTGACTGTTGCCAGAGTTGTGAGTGAGAAACTGTTAGAAATGAGGGGGTCTAAGCCAGCCCGAATGTTGAGTGATAATGGTCCCGAGTTTGTAGGATGTGCTTTTGACGAGATGTTGAGTGAATGGGGAATTGATCATGTGGGAATGACACTGTAGGATGTACCTAGCATGAATGGCTTGGCTGAAAGAATGGCAAGAACCTTGATGGTGAAAGATGGGAGAGAATGGGATGAATATTTGGGGAGAGTACTTTGGTTGCATAATATGATTGTACATAAGGCAATGGGAATGTCACCGTGTAAATATGTGATGAATTTTAAGAGAATGATTAAGCACATATTGGACTTAGTGAAAGTGATCTTAAGTTATTGAAAAGAGGGAATGAAAGGTTTGAAAGTTTTTGCGTTGGGGATAAAGTGCTCAAAGAGATTGAAACAAAAGAGAGGGTGAATGTGGATAAATTGAAAGAGAATGGGCTAAGTTATGTGAAAGAGAGGATGGAAGTTTGGATGAACATAGAGCGCATCAGGTAAGTTACAAAAGTGGCATGAACCTACTCAATATTTGTTGCGACACCCGGTGAATGAGCATCTTTTGGAAAGAATGGAAGACTATGAAGGAATGAATAATATAGCTAGTTCTTTGGGAGCAGAGGCGTGGCGAAAAATAGTCACAAAGGTGATACGCTCCAGGGTGGCCTCCTGGGCAGAACTAGGGGCACCACTGGGCCGAGCTATACTTAGCTCTCAAAGGAGTTTCCTAACCCTAAATCCAAAGGGCTTAGGGTGTGACTGGCGTGCCTCGGCAGCATAGGCACCGGCGAGATCAGCTGCGGATGTAGAGCCATTGGTGAATGAGGGAGGTGCCAATCGCACATACAGGCAAATAATGCACTGTGCACAGCATAGAGCGAGTGGCATCTCACCAGCATCGAAAAGTAGGCTCTCAATGGGGGAAATGCAGAAGGCACCGGTCACCAGGTGAAGGCCGGTGTGGTGGATCGAGTCCACCTTACGCAATAGACGCTCGACTGCGGATGCATAAAACACGCATCCGTAGCCGAGGTCAGAACGAACAAAGGATCGATTAAAATGTAAGTCAGTAGCCCTATCAGCGCCCCAGGCGTTCAATGTAACAGAATGAAGAATATCCATGGCGCGGGTACAAAAGACCCTAAGGCTGAAAATATGAGCCCCCCAGGTAGGCATCAGTCAAATACAAGACCAAGAAAACTGTGTGAGTCCAGCACTTCCAGGTGCACCCCATTGAGAAATGTCTGGTTCAGGGTGGAGCCATGGATAGCTGCAGAAATGCAGCACCTTAGTATTGACCAAGGAAAACCAAAGCTTGTGATCTTCTGCATAGCGAAAGACAAGGTTCGATGCCTGTTGGAGTCGACGTGCAGAGTTGGCAGATGGGCCGCCCCAAGAGATCGAAAGGTCGTCGATGTAGAGCTTAGCGAGAGCATCTTCCAGCAGCACGGAGGTGATACCGTTGATGCTCAGGGAAAAGAGTGCGACACTGAGTACACTTGCTTGCAGGACACTCTTCCTGCTCCATTGTGCCGGAGAGGGCTCGCCCCCACCCTACATGATGGAATCGACGATGTCGCAAAAATTCAAATAGAAAGATGGGAGGGGTACCCTCGCCACCATCATGTGAAAAGTCTTAATGCTAGCATATCGCCATGCGGTAACATAAGCCTTTGCTAAAAGAAAAACACTGGTGTAGTGCTGTCTACGAAGGAACGCCTCGCAGATGTAATTTTCCAGTAGGGGCAAAGCAGACTAATTTTCCAGTCGGAGCAGAGCATCCGACATGGAGTGGAACTTGTGGAAGCCGCACTGTGCAGAAGACAAATGGTCTCCGCTGTCCAGAAAAAAATCTAATCTAACATTTACCAATTTCTCCATCAACTTGTACGAGCAGGAGGTTAGAGAGATTGGGCAGAAACCAGTCAGGCTGGTGATCTCTCCCTGGTTTACGAAAAGCAAAGACAGTCGCGATTCACCAGGAATCTGGGAGGATACCCTCTACCAGGATCCTGTTGAAAAAATCTAACAGAAAGGCCATGGCTCGCTCACCCAGGTGTCGAAGCATGGCGTACCGGACATCGTCTGCACCATGGGCGGTGTCCGCGCACGAAGCAAGAGCAGAACGCAACTCACTCACAGTAAACCTGTCGTTGAAGGGTTCTCCGCTTCTGGAGGTAAAGTCCAGCCGCGACATCACGACGTGCATTGAATGCTGGCGGAGCAGCATGCCGGCTAGAGAATGTGAAGGGTTCAGCCATGGACACGGGGTCCGAGATTACGGATCCCAAAAACTTGACCCGAATCCTTTTGACTCGTTAACCACAACTCTGCTAGAGGGGTCTTCCCGTTAAGTGAAGACACATATGCCCGCCAAGAAGAGCGGCGGGCGTGCTTCGAAATATACCGGAATCTAGCCTTAGCCCGACGAAATTCAGCGACAGTGAATCGTTCGGGCGGCGGTTATAGCGCATGTAGATATAACGCTTCTGCTTGAGGGCCGTCTCACACTCAGCTGAGCAACACGGGAGTGGTCGGGGTGCAAAACGGTCAGACCTTATAGGAATAGTAGTTATGCCCGCGGCGATGAGGTTGCCCGAGAACTCAACGGCTTCATCTACAGACCTAAACTCCTCGACTGAGATAGAGAATTCAGTCATTTCCTGAAATGCAGGCCACCGCGCCCACGCCAAGCACCACCGAAGTGGTGAATGGGAAAGTGATCACTACCATGGAGGTCATCAACCACCCCCCAATCAAAATAAAAAATCAGGCTGTGCATCTGGAGAGCACAATGATAAATCGAGACAAGAAAATGAAGCGGTTCTCGGGCAGTGATGCATAAACTCATCCACATTTAGGACACCCATCTCAAGCTCTTTGATCAGGTCGACAAGGACTTGACCCCGGGGATAGAATCATTTTGTTTAGATCTCTGAGCAAGAGAAAGGGCCTCAGCAACCGTGCCACAATGCGGTGGAAGTCCCCCGCGTCAAAGTTGGGTGATGGTGGAATGTACACGGAAATAACAGTATACCTCCAATCAAAGTGCAGCTGCACAGATAATGCCTGAAATGAGGTATCTAAAGCGAAGAGAAGAACGGAGACATCATACTGGGTGTAAATCGCACATCCTCCTGCCTGGCCCCCATACCATGGTGGTGGGGTTGCAAAACCTTTATAGCCTGGGAGAGTGGACAGGTGGCATGCGCCCAGCATAATCTCCTGCAAAAAGATAGCTAACGGAGAACGGGAGGAGACGAGCCTCCTCAGATTCTCCCAGTTGGCCAGGAGTTTGCGGCAATTCCATTGAAGGAATATGCCCTCCAGGACGAGCTCGGATATGCAGGGGCCCTCTTCGAACAGAAGACCCTCACAGGAATGGCCGTATGCTTCCCGGAGGCAGAACTCCGGGCGCTGTTGGCGGGACAATGCCCTGGCATTCGAGAACTTATTGGAGGATGTTGGGCTCGCCATGCAAGTCTTTTCCTCCCTCCGCCTCGAAACCTTAGGTGGGCGTTGCGACTTCAGAGGCGAGGGGCCCTCTTTTCGAGGATCCACTGTCTCCCAGCAACCCAAAACACCACTAGGCGTGGGCGAAGGAGCCGAAGCTCCGTTGTTGCTGTCCTCTTTTCGGGGGACAGCTGTAGGAACCCCGGAGGATGGCCTGGCAACCAAATTCAGGGGTGATGCATCCTGTGAGTCTAACGAATCCGTCGAGGCGCGTGGTAGTTTCGCCTTACGGGAAAAATGGTCACGCTGAGGGAGGGGGAAAGGAGCCCTAGTTTTAGCTGGTGCTGGGTGTGACCCTTTGTGCCACCAGCTTTATCAGGGGAGCGCCCAGTGTATGTAGAACCCGCAGAAAGGTTCTGAATGGGCACAGAGCAGGTGTATTTTTCAACATTGAGGCCTTAGAAGTCCCAAGTAGCGCCGGGCGAGCCAGGACCAAGTCTTTATCCTCGCAAAATGAGAGGCGATCCTGAGCTTGTGTGCGGCCTTAGAGCAACTTACACAGGTTTCGGGTAACTCCAACTTTGCACATCAGGGAACGATTAGTATGGCTGAAGCAGCGGCAGTAATAGCACCTCCATGGCAGTGGCATAAATGCCTTCATGCGGTAGCGATACCAACCGGCACGCACTGCCTCAGGGAGCTTGTCACAGTTGAACGTGATGATGATGGTAGGGATGAGTCTCGAGGCCCCTCCCTGTTTTCTCATCACACGCTTGATGACCTTTACCACCCCATGGTCAGCCAGCTCTAAGGTGATGTCCTGTATGGAGTAGTCCACAAGTTCCCTCGCATAAACTACTACTTTCACAAAGTCCATGGTAGAACGCGGCATCACACTCACAGGTGTGCCATCAAGTGTGTCTGAAGGCAACTAATCATGGCCACCTCAGAGGGATTCGACGCATTCGCCAAAAGGCTCCCATCCAAGAAAGGGGCCACCTTCGGATCTCTACTAACCACACTAACTAAAGCTCTCCTCTGATGGATCGTGTTGCACTTAGCCAACATGCTGCTATCAGTGGAGCAAATAAGCAGGTAGCGTTTGAACCCAGCGGGCTAAAAAATGCTGAGTAGTC
The DNA here is from genome assembly GCA_963969495.1 of Ceratothoa steindachneri. NCBI lineage: Eukaryota > Metazoa > Arthropoda > Malacostraca > Isopoda > Cymothoidae > Ceratothoa > Ceratothoa steindachneri. Next base: position 141,055,799 of record OZ018318.1, read on the forward strand.
TCTGAATGAGGCCCACTGATGTAATCGAGGTTCCATTCTGTGCAGTAGCACTTTTGTTCTTAGTCAGGGGCTCTGCACCCAAGAATAGGGGGTGAATGTGCCCATCTTGGCTTGGTCACTTACCAATGTGGAACCAGACCCATCCAAACCCGCAGCCCCAGCAGATGTAGAGGAGGCCAGAGTCTTTTTCTTGTTGTTTTTTTAAGGAGGAGGGCGGGCAATGAACCCACTTATCCCCTCTGCCATCAGGAGCCACCAGGCTGGATGGAATGGCCTCAGTAAGGTCCTTATCCGAGATGGAGAAGGTCCTGGTCGTCACAAGGGCACCAGCCAGAGGAGGAGATTCCTTCCCTCCTAGTACTACCTAGGAGACTGAGCCATTTGAGGAAGTCCTTGCATAGGAGCAGACTCGAGATTGGTGCTTGTTGGCGAGCCTGGCTTCGCTCCCATGGAAGGCCTTATCACCTGAGGCTGGGTTGCCTAAAGGACCATGTCTATCTCAGGGAGGGGGCTCAATTTGACCCCCCCCCCCAGGAATTACAGGTCCCATTTGCAGCAGTTTCACTAGTCGAGTATGGGGAAGCACAGGCCTTGACCCCACTAGGTTTAATATTCAAGCCACAGGTTTTTTGAGGGAAGCGATCGATGGGGCCTGGCTTCCCTCTCCCCCCTAAGGGGGGTTTGCCCTACTGAGCCCCTTTAATGGGGAGCAGTAGGCTATGAGCTGCCTGCTGGCTTTCTTGGCAGTCCCCTTGGAAAGTAAAGGGGAAACTGCCGCTGGAAAGAGGGAGGCACCTGAGGGCACCTCCAGAGAAGGGGGAGTCCCCTACACTCTTAGGCAAAGAAGAGGAGTAAGCCTCTTCTCCGGTCAAAGAATTTTGGAGGTTCCCTTGCGAGAGCACAGGGGATGGACTTCCATTTTTTCACTAGAACTGCCTAAAGCTGGCTCCGTCGATCATGAGGGGGAAAGGGAAAGATGTATTTTTTATTAAATTTTCATCATCGGGCATGGGGACCCTATTCATTCTGCATTAAGCAAACACTAATCACCCCTTGCAGTGGCTCGCTCTGCCAGGGGGCTCGCAGAGCCAGCTGCTGCCAGTTTCGGCCACCCTTCGGCCTGGTGACCTGGCAGCCCCTCGGCATGGCAGCTCCACCTTGGGCACAGCATAAAAAAAATAGAAGAAAAGGGGATGTGAGGAAGGTATGGGTGGGGATGAAGCAGGTTGTAAAAACCCACCATCTCAAACTGGAGCTCAGGGGTTAGGAGACATTGTCCTCTTCCCCCTCAGCCCCAATCCAAGATAGTTGGCTGAGAAGAAAGTCAGCATCTACCCTGTGAAAATAGAGGCCGACCAGAGAAAGTTGGGGGAGGTTGCATGGGAAGTGAGGAAGTATGGGAGAAATACCGGCTGTCTGAAAGAATGAGAAGAGGCTAAACTGGGGCCGGACAGGGCTCTGAGTCCTGTCAGCATTGCAGCCAGGAAAACAAAGCGATGCACCCCTTACAGGGTCCTGGAATGGCCAGGATTTCTTTCTCAAGGAGATATGCACCACATTGCTTGAAGAAGCTGGGTGCAGCTCTCCACAATTGACACACTTGGCCACACACAATTTGGACTTTTCGTGGGTGGCCTTGGAGCAAATTACACAGACTTTGGGTAACCCCGACTTTGCACGTCAACAGGAGTGATTAGTATGGCCGAAGTAGTGACAGTAGTAGCACCTCTGCAGCAGTGGCAGAATGCTTTCACACAGTACCGATACCAACCGACACACCGATTCAGGGAGCTTGTCACAGTGGAATGTGACGAAGAGTATAGGCGTTGGTTTCAAGGCCTCTCCCTATTTTATCATCACACACTTAACCTTGACCATCTATGGAGTAGTCCACGAGTTCCTGTGCATAAACTACTCCTTTCACGGTCTATGGTATAGTAGGCATCCTACTCACCGGCACAGCGGCCCCGTCCATCCCCCTGGTTCCCATGGAAGGAGAACAGTCCCTAGTCTTTTTCCTATTCTTCTTTTACTCAAGAGAGGATGGCGGAGAAAGAACCCGCTTATCTCTCCCCCCGGTAGGAGCTCCTAGGACAGATGGTTCAGCCTCAGCAAGATCCTTCTCTAAAATGGAGAAGGTACTGCCTGTTACAGGAGGACCAGATGGAGGAGATCTCTCCTTTCCTTGTGAGGCCTCTGGGACACGTGCCATCTGAGGAAGAGCTGGCATAGGGGCGGACACGGTTCGACCCCATGAAGCAACCTACCAACTGGGGCTAGGTCACCTCTGCAACCATGCTCCCCCCCCCCCCAAACATCACCGGTCACATTTGATGTACCTTTTGTCATCTTATCTTTTGCCAGTGAACAGGAATCCTTTGGGGAATAGAGGGGGGCACCCTGTGACTCCCTCTAAGCTCTTTATGCGCACCTGCAGGTCTTTTGAGGGCATGGAACAAAAGGCACTGTCTTCCCTCACCCTTCTAAGGGAGTTGGCCCTATTGTGCCACTCCCACTGGGAATGGGCAATACTGGGCTGCCTGCCTGCCTTCTTGGGAGTCACCTTGGAAAGCAAAGGGGGGGACTGCCACTGTGAAGAGGAAGTCGCCCAAAGGTGACTCCAGAGAAGGGAGTGAGGGGGAAGTCCCCTGCACCTGTAGACATAGGAGAGGAGTAAGCCTCTTCTCCGGTAGAAGTAGTTTGGAGGGTCCTCTGCGAATGTTCGGGGAGGGACAGCCATTTTTTCCTTGGAGCGGCTCCGTCGCTAATGGAGAGTGAAATTTTTTCGACCATGGGCATGGTGACCCTGGTCTTTGAGTAGGACGCAAATGCTAATTGACCCACGCAGTAGCCTGCCCTGTGAGGGGTCAATATGGAGCCAGCAAAGCCAACTCCTGCCATTTGATGCCCCTCCTCCCGGTTAGTAGCCTGGCAGCCCTTCAGCATGGCAGCTCCACCTTGGATTCTGCCTAAAATCGATATAGATTGAAAGGAGAAAGAAGGGGGATGTGGGTGGAAATGAAGCAGGTTGTTAAAGACCCATCACCCCAACCAGAGCTTAGGGGTGAGGTCTTCCTCTGCCCCAATCCGAGATAGTTGAGGGAGAGGAAGCTGGTCAGCATCTACCCTGTGAAATTAGAGGCCGACCATAGAAAGTTTTAAGAGAGGTTGTAGGGGAGTGAGGAAGTAGGGTAAAAATGCAAGCTGTCAGAAAGAAGAGGCTAAGCTGGGGCTGGATTGGGCACTGAGTCCCATCAGCAGGACAGCGAGGAAGGCAAATTGCTGTGTCCCTTATGGGGCATGGAGCCATCCATATAATCTGGCATGGTTCCAGCATGACACAGTGTGCTCCATAAAGGCCGAACACAATACTCCCAGCACTGTATAAGCTTTGGGAGCAGAGGCGTGGCAACAAATAGACAAAGGTGATACCCTCCAGGGTGTCATCCTGGGAAGAATCAGGGGACCCACCAGCCAAGAGCTACACCAAAATCTGCGAGGAGTTTCCTAGCCCTAAATCCAAAGGGCTTAGTGGCATCTCTCAGCAGATGCAGTGAGAGGTGAGAGCTATACTAACTGAGGTTGATTGATTGATTGGTTTTAAGTGGCACAACTACTAGGTTATTGTCACCAGCTAAACCTTTTCATGTAGTTTGAGCATTTATTATGGGTGGTGAATTTGTGATGGATGGTCAAAGCTGTAAAAAGGTTGAAGATTTACAATTATTGTTAAAAGGAATATTAAAAATAAATTATAAATTAAAAAAGAGTAATTACAGATGTAGTAGAAAGCTATGGATCAATGAGGGTGAATGGATGAGTAATGATTTATGAGTGGATGAATGAATATGAGATTGTGGGATGGGTGGGTGAATGAGAGTGAATAGATGAATTATGCTAACTGCTAATAACACTTTTATTGTGACATTACTACACATGACACTCATATCATCTATGATGTGTTGTTAATTGTTGTTGTTCACAGTTTAACTAAAATTGATAGCTTATATGAATTTACTTATATTACATTGGCAACGAAGATTGAGGATTTGTGCAGTCTATTGTTGGTAGGTTATTTTGGTAATTAAATATCTCATAAGTTCTATCAATAGTTTTGATGCTGGAGTCAAAGATTTTGAGACTTAGATTAGTAGAGCTGAACTATTTTCTAGCTATCTCTATTTTAGAGGAGGAGAAGGTACCAGCTTTTCTTACTTTGGTGGGACCTAAGGCTAATGCCTTAGTTAAGGGTCTGTTATCTCCAAAGGAGCCAGACTTGTAATATCCTGATATCATTAAGGTGTTCAAGGTACATTACAAATCAAAGGAAATTATGATTATGAAAGATTTAAATTCTATCCAAAGAATCAAAAATATGCTAAAATTATTGCTAATTTTGTTCCTGGAATTAAAGCACTGGCTCACACATCTATTTGGTGACCAGTTAACAGTATGCTAAGAGAGAAATTTGTGATGGGCCTATCTAATGAGTCCATAGATCACATTTTGCTGATAGAATAGAATTTGACTTTCAATAGAACTATAGAAATAGCTAGTGCTAGAAAAGCAGCTTTCAGAGATGTACAAGCTATGAGACACTGCTGTGAACTAAGTGAATGAAAAGAGTGCTACTTTAAAAAAAAAAAGCCTTCTCAGCTTAGAGCTGGGGTGGGGGATGCTAAATTGAATCCTAAGACTCCTTGTCTTAGCTGCGGTAAATTACATTGGAAGTTGGAGTGCACATTTAAGGATGTTACTTGTTTTGCTTGTAAGCAGAAAGGGCATATTAAACTTGTCTTTACTAAAAAATAACCCTCTTAATGTCACATTATTTCTAAATATTGCCTGTGTAACTATGGAATACTTTCTCTAATTTATAGAATATTGAGTGTGACAAGACCTGTTCATCTTTCTTCAATAAACCTTAAGACTTATGATGGTGTTCCCCTCAAGGTTTTTCTAGACTTGATTCTACTAATTATTGTCAAGCAACTATTGTTGTTGTGAAAGGATTATGCTCATGTCTTTTTAGTGTATAAAAAACTGAATCTGATCTATTAAAAGAATTCCTAATTTATTTTCTACTCATTTGGGTTGACTTAAAGGTAAAACTCTCACTATTGAGGTAGATCTAAATATCCTTCTTAAATTCTGTATTTAAAGCCAGGACAGTTCCCCATACACTAAGAGCTAAAGTGGAAACAGAATTGGATATATTGGTGGAAGAGAAAGTATAATTTCTTCATTATGGAATTCTGCCTTGCCTGATGAAGTGGTACCTGAATTGAAGTAAGGATTTGGGGGTACTATTGGCTTACAGTAAATAAGAGCTCCTATGCAAGATACCTACCCCAATTCATAAGATCAAGGATCTGTTTAGCAGTCTCTCAGGTGGTAAGCTATTTACCAAACTATATATGTCTCACACAGCCAATTATGGCTTGATGATGCACCTCAATACACATTGTGGGTTGTTTAAAGATCCTAGGTTGTGCTTTGAGTTTCTCCCACACCTGGGATTTTTCAATGAATGATAGAAGATTTATTAAAGAATCTTCCAGGAGTTGTTTGCTAGTGGGATGATGTGCCCATATAAAGTTCATCTGAACTTGAGCATGAGCAGGGAGTTAGATCCATACTAAGGATACTATAGACTTCTGGGTTAAAGCTTTGTTTGAAGAAGTGTGCTATTTGAGTCTCTACTGAGTCTTATGTGGGTTATCATATTGAAGCTTATGGTAGTCACCCTACTTCTGACAAAGTTGAAGGTATTGCAGATTCCCCTATTCCTACTAATGTAACTCAACTAAAGTCATACTTATGGTTGCTTAACTTTTAAAGGAGATTCATTCCTAAGCAACTAGTTTTGTTGCCTCCAAGCAGATTCTTCTATCTTCTGAAGCGTTAGTGCATTTTGACCATTAGAAAATAGCATTGCTTATGGCATAAGAGGTTTTATGCCACCTGACAGATGGTATAGAGCATCCTGTTCACTTTGTTTCTCATACTCTAACAGCTACGGAATGTATTCTCAGTTGGAGAAGAAGCTTTGGGGATAGTTTATGCTCTAAAGAAATTCGATTTCTTTTTGTGCAGTCAGCAAAATTTTCCTTTTAGACAGATCATAAACCTCTTCTTGGTTTATTTTCCTCTATTAAATGTGTTTCTCCTATGGCTTCTGGTAGGATACAACATGGATTCTTCTTCTTCAGACTCATAATTTTACTCATTAATTGTTCTGGAACTTTATTAGATACTACAATGATCTAAGCCATCTATCTACCTCTTCCTAGTACTGACATAACTCCACTATGCTGAACTTTCTAGACTTTTCACCAGTCACTAGTGTCATTGATAGAAAGTTCTGTGAGAGTGGGTGGCCAACCTCAATGATAGGGGATCCTGGCCTTGCTCCTTTTGTACAGAGGAGGGATGAGTTGTCCATTCAGTGAGGTACACTCTTGTGGTGCATTAGTCATTCCTCCTAAATTAAGGAATGCTTTATTGCATAAACTACATACTAATCATGTGGGTGCTTCTCACATGAAGGAATAAGCTAGAAGTTACTTTTAGTGAACTAACTTGGACATTGATCTTGAATTCCATCCTTGGTAGTGACCACAGTCACCATAGCACGGGTTGCATGCCCATTATACTGGGCCAGTAATTGAGTAACATTTTCTCATCATAGTGGATGCTCACTCTCAATGGGTTGTTTATCCCAACATCAGGCTTAAAAATAGTGCTTAAAAGTGTTAGCATCCCACTGGTGAGTAGTCTATTTTCAACTAATCGATATCTCATGGAAAATATTTTTGTTCTTTATCATTGTTTACATTCTGTCATCTCCAATACAGCTGTGTCTCCTATATATAATATATCCGTCTTAACGTAAATATTTTTTACACTTAGCCGTTTAGGGTTAACAGTTTGTCTCATATCGTATCATTTTTGCTACATCACAAACAATCAAACAAAACAGAAACTGAACGCACTCCACTTTAGTTAAGATGTGGTAAACTTGTAGATGAGTTAACAAAATCTGTTTTAAAATAATTATTTATTTCTCTATATTATTCTGTCCATTGTTTTTATTTTATAGTTTATACTCAATATCATTAGGATATGCCTTATGAAAAATGCTTTAGAACAGGTCATCTATATATAAACATCCATGTAAATTTATATGATAAACGTCAACAATATACGCTCTGGATGATCAAAATAGCTATTTGTCTGTATAGATTTGTCAATACGTTTCTTTGTTCATATGTTTATATATTTGCTTATATTTTATACTTTAATACTTATATATGTTTTTATCTTTTTTAGGCTGGTAGAAGCCTAGTAGTATAAGAAATAAATATATTAATTATAATTTGAATTATAATTAAATGCATAATTATTTAAAATATTTTTTAGTATTATGGAATAATTTTTAAAATAACTTAGCTCTTACTAAACATCATTTTTCTTCTTACCACAGGTTTGTGCAATGAAGCGTGGTAGTATTACGAATTTCTTTCAGCCTGCACCAAAAAGTCTGAAGTTATTTGTGTCTGAGTCTTTGACTTCAAGTTCTTCACCTTTGAATTCTCAGTCCTCGACATTGAGCATCTCCACCAGAGAAGACCTCACGATCGCTTTGACGAGTGTGTCTCCCAGCCTGTTGGACTCTCTTTCCACTTCATCTGTCAACCAGAATGTGATGGCTACCCCGTCACCAGTTAACCTTGGTTAGCTACTAAGGATACATCTGGGAGGATCTTTTTAAATGTTCATCAGACGAACCAGTTTCTTGAGAACCTTGTGATGCCAGGAGAAGGCAAAAAATTTCCAGTGGACAAGGAAGAGCGACGAGAATGCCTAGAGATGTTCAACTGGCTTGGTTATGCCAAAGAAATCAACGGGTCCCTCTGCATTCCTTGAACTATATTCCAAAAAGAAATCACCAAAGTTGGAGGAAAATACCAGCCACAAACCCAGTTAGTCACGCATATGCTAACAGACCTAAAAAATGCGAATGGAATACTCCAAAAGCATGGCAAATCAGCCACACATCTTGCTTGTGTTGAGCGTGCACGACTGCATCGACTCCACACTGCTGAGAGTGATCAGGCCATCGAATGTCAGCTTATGGCTCAGAGGAAAGTCCAGATTGCTGCCACCAGTCAAAGCTGCGATCAATCGTAGCAACAATACTCTTTCTGGGTCGCAATAATCTTGCTTTTCATGGCCACTGCAACTCCCGAAAATGATGGCATATTTTGGAACGCTTTGCATTTCCATGTTGATGGAGGAGACGAGGCACTCCAGACTCTTCTTTCCAAGTCACCCCACTATGCTTCATATGTATCTCCTTGAATCCAGAATGAACTTATCAACATAGTGGGTGAGCTCATTCACAATGAGTTGGTCACTAAAGTCAAGTGGGCAAGGCTTTTCTCAGTGCTGATGGATGAGACCACAGATAGGGCTCGAACGGAGCAGGTGTCCATCATTCTTCGCACTGTGAACTCAGAAGGTGTGATAAGAGAAGATTTTGTTGCTTTTGTAGAGCCAATGACACTTCGGCCAGGGGCTGGCAACTGATGTTGGACATCCTCAACTCTCTTGGGCTGGATGTGGTAAACTTGCAAAGCCAAGGTTATGACAGGGCAGCATCAATGTCGGGGCGATTCAATGGATGTCAAGCCATCATGAAGGCTAAGCAGCCTCTCGCCGTCTATGTACACTATTTTTCTCATCAGCTGAATTTGGTGATCGGGAAGGTCTGCAACCGTCCTGAGTCCAAAGTACTCTTTGGAATCATTAGCCAAATCTGCGATTTCTTCACCAACTCGCCAAAGTGCAACATGCTTGAGCAGCTGATTGAAAAGGATGAGATGGCATCATTACACATCAACCATCTTTCAGAGGATGGCGACTCTAAAGCTGGCGCCTTTCTTGGCGCAATGACGCAACCTAGTTTTACCTGCTTTCTCACAGTGGCAGATGCAGTCTTGCGTCTAACCCTCCCTGTGAGTCAGGGGTTGCAGGACCCAGGCATATGAATGCATCCATGTCATCAGGCAGAAGCTTGAGAAAATGAGAGAGGAGTCCTTGACTTCATTTAAGCCGGTTTATTGAAGGGGCATTTTACATGAGGTGTACACACCCTCCTGACACCTTGGTCACAGAATCGCATGAAATTTACATTATTTGTTGGTTATGATGAATAAAGTTCACATACTAAGTATGAGGCCTACCTGGTCATTGTGGTTATATTTATGGCCAGATGAATTTTTGGTCAAACTGATTGACCCCAAACCTTTGAGAGGTCATAACTTTGGACAGAATTAACCAATCTGAGCGATTTTAATATGAAACATGTCCAGGAGAAAGAAATCTTTCAAATGAGTGGAGGAACGATGTTTCTATGACAATTTTTGACATGATGACCTTTTTGTGAACTCTAACCTTTGACCCTGTAAAATGCAACTCAGATCATCCCAACTTTTTCCTAAAGTTACCTCTTTCTATCCTCTATAGCACCAGAAAAAATAAAAATGGGATCTCAATGGGTTTAGAATCTATGGGCAATTATGGTGATATCACATACCTACGTAAGTCCTAAACATGACAGCCCATATACCTCTTATATAATCTTTTTGAATCAATAAATAATACATCACTGCCTATATATACCTAGGTACCTACCTTATATAGGTAATCTTACCAAATCAATGTAACATGAAAAGCAGTCTTTAACTGCTTTTCATAAATCCTTAACTAATTAAATGTGTTTTTTAGATACCAATGTCATTTATGTCTTTAATATATAATTAAAAAAAATTTCAAGAAATCTTCTAAACTACCTACTTAATATTAATTGTGAGATTATCTGCAGATCCTAAAATAATTTAATGCTATGTAATTTATTATTTATTTTTGATAATTTTGAAATAACTAATGATTTTTATACTAATGATTTTTTTTTATATTAGGAAACAGAGGGGAATGATTTATTATTTATTAGGCATCTAAAATGAACACCCATTAATTAATAGTGACTTTTGATTGATCACATATTTTTACTATGCCAAGCTATTTCAAATGAGAGAAGGCAATTTTCACCAAATCCTTTAATTTGATCAAAACTGAATGTACCTACAGAATATAGGTAGCTATACCTTCCAAAAATAGGTATGGAAGAAAGATTAAACTAAGAGTGTAATAAATCTATTCTCAGCAATGCATTATGATGTAGCCATTAGCTAACTTAATAGCAATTAGGGTTGAAGCACTGGACTGAGAAAACATGAAAATAATGAAAAATAATGTTGATCATTGAATAGGTAACTACTCTCTTTTTGTGTTTTGTGCACTTCTCTGCAAATTTATACAGAATTAAATCTTAAAAAGCGCTAATGGAAATGTTTGTTAGTTATAAACCAGTCTACCAACCTACAGCCATTTGCACATAAACTTTGACGATTATTATGCACTTCTTACGTTGCTTACCAATTTTCTAGGACAATGCAATGATTGAAGCAGCTATATTGATATTGTATATTTGCAATTTTAAATATAATCGCTTCAATCATTTATATGTGTTAATTTTAATTAATTTATTGTATATTGTTTATAAACAGTAATTTACTATTTGGAACTTTTTCAGGCTTTGTTTCATTAGGATGGCAAATTGAAAGTACTGCAGCGACCCGCTGAAGATCCATAAATCCCTGCAAAAGAAAGACCTAAGAAATGTTTCTGCTCAGCTTTTGCAGAAGTTCTCATCTCTTCTTAGCAAAGATGATAAGCTTTGTTCTGTTTGTAGAAAGAAGCTTTCAGAGTTACTAATGGAGCAAAATACTCCAGATGAGTCCAGAACTTCAACATCTGAACAGGAGTTCAATGAGATGCCTAGCCAAAAAGAGGATTCAGATGTTGTGGAAGTTGAAGTTGACTTACTGAGCCAATCATTGTCTTTCATCGGTGAGAGCCCCTTTGATAAAAGGAAAGCCAAAAGGCATCTGACTTACATACCCGAGAAAAGGCTAAAAGTTGAAGAATCTGTTAGGAGAAAGTTGGATTGGGTTGTGGGTAGTAGTTCAGGAAAAGAAGGAGATGTGCCGCAAAGATGTAACATGAACTGTATGCCAGAAATCATCCAGTCTCTAAAGGAAAAATATCGGCAATCAAGCCAGATGGATCAAATCAGAATTCTAACCATATTTGCAAATGTATGAGCATTAGAAAACTCATGAACGAGTTTGATTGCTCTCAGAGAATGGCCGTACAAGCTAACTATATACTAAAGGAAAAAGTAATGTTAGCTTCACCTAACCCTAAGCTCGGCAGAGTGCTTCATGAGGAACTAAAATCTTTAGTCCTTGAATATTATCGTAGTGATGACACGAGTCAGGTTTTACCAGGAAAGAAGGATTGTCTAGTAGGGCGAATTGAAGGGGGAAAAGCAGAGGTTACAGAAACAACTTGTTCTCAACAATTTGAAGGAACTTCATTGCAGTTTCAAAGTGAAGTACCCTGAGGTAAAAGTATCATTCTCAAAGTTTGCTATGCTATGGCCATGTGAGTGTATTCTTGTGGGAGGCAGTGGAACTCACTCAGCATGTGTATATATAATACATCAAAATGTAAAACTAATGATGGTTGGATCCAAGATGTCTGATATCACTGATCTACCCTCTTACCATCACCTAGTTGCCTCTGTCGTATGTAATCCAGCCCATCCAGCATGCTACATGAGATCATGCGAGTACTGTCCACCTGCGGATCAACTAAAAGCAAAATTATTTGGATTTTATGAACAGGAGAATGTGGATAATACTGGATTCAAACTGTGGACATCAACTGATAAATCTGAGCTGGTAACCATGGTATTATCGCTTAATGATTTCATGGATAGATTTTGTGATTGTGTCAAAACTTTGGTGCAACATGATTTTGTTGCAAAATCACAAGCACAGTACTTGGAAACTGTGAAAAACAATATTGCAGATGGTGAATTTATAGTAATTGGTGATTTTTCAGAAAACTATTCATTTGTAATACAAGACACAGCCCATGGATATCATTGGAATCGCGCACAAGCGACAATACATCCTTGGGTGTTTTATCACATTAAAGATGGAAAACTCTGTTGTGACTCATACACCCTAATTTCAGAGTGTAACATCCACAATAATGTGTCAGTGTATCTATTTCAGTGAATGTTGATGAGTATCAGAAATCGGTATTTGAAACGGTAAAGAAAATTTACTACTTTTTGGACAGATCTGCAGCACAGTATAAAAACTGTAAATCTTTCCAGAATCTTTGCTGGCATAAAGAGGAATATGGTATAGAAGTGGGGTGGCATTTTTTTGCCACTAGCCATGGGAAGGGCCCATAAGACAGCATAGGTGGCACCATCAAAAGGAAGGCTACTCAAGAGAGCTTGAGAAAACCCTATAACAAACAGATTGTATGACCAAGAGATTTGTTTGTATTCGCTGAAACTCTTGGGAATATGAAGTTTGGATATGGAACTCAAAAGGAATATGAACAGGAAGAACTTTTGAAAATCAGTCCTGTGACTAAAACTATTCCTAGCACACAAAAACTTCATTCATTCATTCCAATAACAAAGGAGGCTCTCCAAGTTTGCTCATTTAGTCTGTGAGACTTTTAGATTAGAATCAGTCACAAAAAATATTTCATGTCCAGTGTTCAATGGAAAACTTGCAGGCTGTCAATGTGATTTATGATGGACATTGGTGGCTTGTTTGCATAACCGAAGCTTTTCCAGTCACAAGAAGTGACTGTGAAATTTCTTCACCCGTATGGACCCTCTCACAGTTTTTGCTTCCCTGAAATAGAAGATTCTTGTCTATGGACATCTCTGACATTTTGGTGTCAGTAGAACCAAAAACTGCAACAGGAAGAAGCTACATGATTAGCAAGGAGGAGTCTGATGCAACAAAAAAAGTGATGGCTCTGCTCAAATGAGTACCTAGGTATTTATTCAATAATGTTTTATCTTAAAGTTTTTGTTTAAATTTTTGTCTTAAATAATCTTTTGTCTAATGTTTTATATTAATAAAAATTGCAAATTTGTAATATTTGAAAGGTATTATGTTGTATGTCTGACATTTCTGAAATGATAAAAAATAATCTCTTGTTTTATTGAATCTAAGACTGAAAAAGGCAGGACAGCCTAGGAAGAGAAAGAGGTTGTGTTTGGAAAGACTAAAATATGATGACCGTGTCAAGATACATCAAACTTTCTCAAAATCACCATTTACTAACACTGTCTGATGTCATAAAAGGCCCCAGTAGTGACATGACTGAAAATACCACCCACCTGATAGTATATAAATGCCCATGGATTCAAAACCCATGGAGATCCCATTTTTATTTTTGCTGGAGCTATGGAGGATAGATAAATAGAGTTAACTTTAGAAAATTGAGGAAGGGGGATCAGAGTTGCACTTTGGCCAGGGTCAAAGTTCAAAAAGGGTCATTGTGGCAAAACTGTCCTAGAAATGCCATTCTTCCACTCATATGAAAGATCTATTTCTCCTGAGCATTTTGGTTGGTTAACTCTAGCCAAAGATATGACCTCTCAAACTTTTCCGGTCAACCAGTTTGACCAAAAGTTGACCTGGCCATAAAAATGGCCATGGGTGACCTAGAGCCATGAAAATTGGTATGTGATGTTATCTCACCAGACCCAACTTGCATGCAAAGAATCATCAAAATCCATGACCTAGTGTCGAGATTTTGCCAAGAAGTGTGTGTACACTTCAAATAGAATGCCCCTGAAGCAATGAAGACGAACACTGCCATGGGGATTGAAATCTCTGTGCCTCAGGTCAATGCCCGAATTGTACTATGAAAGAACCTTACTAGTCCCATTTCTGGATGCGATGATAGCCAAACTAGTGAGTCTGTTCGATGACAAATGCATGTGCTGAGTCGTGGAATTGCAAGAGCTCATACCCCAATTTGCTTGGGAGAACACTTCAAAGAAACTACTGCCTGTTTTCAAGATCTACAAGCAAGACTTCGCTGATGAAATCGATAATGCTAACTACCAAATTCAAGGGTGGTTGACAGAAATAAGTGGAGTGGAAGATTGAGAGGATTGAATTCTTGAAAAGTGCAACAAGGAAGCGACTCAAATGTTGCTGCCTGACATGTCAATACTCCTTCGACTGTTCAGAACTGTACCGTCGTTTACCGCCAGTTCTGAGCGATCCTTCTCTCATCTTCGAAGACTCAAAACTTATGAGGTCTACAATGACTCGGGAGCATTTTGATGCTTTGGCGCTAATGACACACAACATTGAGGTGGACCCAGAAAAAGTTATTGATGGGTTCCGTGATAAGGGCAATCGAAGGCTCCTGCTTTGAACTTTTGTTCTGCAGTCATCAAAATGATTCATGAAGGGACTGAGGCAGTCATTTGGTGAAATGTTTGTTAACTGCCTAATGGTGGTTAATTCACTAATTTTATAATTTGATATTTGTACCGATTATTATTAATACAATAAAGACTATGTTCAAGTGTGTGTTTTGTATCTCTTGTTCATGTAACAATACAAAAATAATTATCTGTTTCATTCTTCATTCTGTTCTGTTCCTTTCTTCACTTTTAAACTCAAGAACTTAACCGCTGAAAGCATGAATCTGGACCATAAAACCCTTGATGCTAGATGAAATCAAGTTGTGGTGGAGCGAATGTGAGTGAGGGTAAAAGGGCCATTCTCCCACCCCTTTTCTCAGTACCCTCTCCCTCCCTCTGTAAGAATTAGTGTGTGAGTGGGAATGAGGTTTTTTTTATATTTTCTCTTTGTATATATATGTATTTGATTTCATGTATTAATTGTTTTCTCTTTCTCAGATTGTACTTTGCTTAAAATAATCTTTTATCAAAATTGTACTTTGTTTATAATATTCTTTTAGCAAAGTGCCATATTCTGGAAAGAGGTAAGCTAGTCGATAAATTTACTCGGGTAATGCCCACTTATTAGTTTCCCTTCCATGTATAAATAAAGGGGTCATAAAAGGAGGATATATCTCTTCTACAGAGAGTGGAAGTGTGGACTGATAGCAAGAGGGGTTCTCTAGACGAGTGCTCCGCCCAGCCCTGAGACGGAGGGCTTTCGTGCCTCTCTAACCACCTGAACCGCCATACCCGCCTTCGTTGACAATCCTGCCTCCTTCTAAGTTAGCCTACTACCACCCACCTCCAGCACACAAGTGATAGCGCGTGCCCCCTTTTCGTTCGGTTGTTGTTGTGTTTTTTTATGTTTTGTGTAGATATATAAGTAAATTGTTGTATTCGCCGGTTATAAAATTCTCTTTTGGTATCGTATTTGGATTGGGGAATTTAGCCTCATTTTGAAGTGTGCACACTTCCCTTGTAAATATAAAATTGTTGTAAATATAAGCTGTAATTATCATTGTACTTTTTTTCTGTTAGTAAAGAACTGTACATACAATCCGTTTCATTCTCCTTCGATTTCTCATGTCCGGATTAGTATAGGAAGCGGGTTGGATCGATTGGGGTTAGTCTAAATTTTTCGGCCCACTACATTTGCCGCCCGAATAGGGACGTGAGACTTCGAAACTGGGAGCGTGACTGGATTGGATTGCAGTCCATACCCAATTAGTGTGATAAGTAGTTTGATTGATTTTTCCCTCCTCCTATCTTTTTACTAACTTGGGAACAATGGCTGTAGCGGAAACATTGAATGAAGAAGTAGTGCGATTGAGACTGGAGTTGAGAAAGAAAGAAGAGGAGTGTGAAATGTTGCGGGGAATGATGGAGGGAATGGAGAATAAAATAAAAGGGATGAATGAAAAGACTGATAGGATGAAGAAGGAAATGGGAGACCGACAGGATCAGACGGACCGACGGATGCAGGACCTGTATAACATGATGACAGGGGCTGGATCAGACCCAGGACCTACAACCTTGACCCCTGCTCTTACTGAAGGGACTCCGCTAAAAGGAATGGATGGCAGTAGGATTGAGTCTAAAGAAGATGCGGTGAGTGGTAGGAAGGACGGAGAATGGAAGAGAGTTGAACGCAAGAGAAGGAAGAGTGGTGCAAAGGGGAAGGATAGGAAGGTAAGAGGCAAGAGTGTGGACTCATTGTACTCGGATGAAGGAGAGAGTGATGGTATGATTGGAATGAGTGAGACCGAGAGTAGCTCTTCGGAGAGTGAAGTGAATGTGGGGAAAGGTATTTTGATAAGGGAAGTGCCAAAGATAGATCGATTTAGGTTACATGGTGGAAAAAGTATGGAAGAATTCTTCGGGGAATTTGAGCGTTATTGTAAGCTCAAGTACCCGGAGAATAAGGGATACTGGATGAATGTTTTGGGGGAATGTTTGGAGGGAAAAGTATTGGAGTTTTTCCGTGTGATCACAAGTGTGGGGGAGCCAAAGTACGATGTAGTGAAGAAGAGATTGATTGGGCAGGTGAAACGAATGAAAGAGAGTGTGAAGTATAAAAGGGTGAATGAATTTGAGAAGGCTCGAATGGGGAAGAGTGAAAGTGTGAATATGTATGCACATAGGCTTGAGAGTATGGCAAGAACGAGGTATGGTGATGATGATGTAAATGAATGTAAACCACTCATGAGGAAGTTTTTGGACACGATCCCGCGAAAGGTGAGTGAATGGCTGAGTGGAAAGAGAAAGGAGAGAGTGAGACTGACAGGTGAATGGTTGATGTGAGAGGATGTGTTGGAACTGTTAGAAGATGGACGATTTGATGATGAAAGCGATCTAGAAGAGGATGGATGGTACAGTGTGAATGTTGGAGGTAAGAAGCCCAGGAGCTTTCATCCACCCCAGCAGTTTGTCAGCTACAGGGATGCCCTGAAGGCTGCACCAGTTTTTTTTTTTTTTTTTTTTAAGAGCTCATCTGGCGACTGCCTACTTGGGCATTAGTCGCCGTATTAAAACTGGCCTAGTTCTAGGCTACTTTAAAATGAAATTAAAGAGAGAAAAAAAACAACAACACCCCAAAAGGGGGAAAGGAAGCAAGCTGGTGCGTCGGGGAGAGGTCCCCCCGGCGCAGGAGCGTGCAACTAAAGAAAGAAAAAAAAAAATGCAAAAAAACAACAACAAAAAACAAAACAAACAAACCTTGCTTAAATAATAGGGAGAAGGCCGGCCTCCCCCAAGCAGTCAACAAGTCCACAAGTCAGTGTGCACGAATCTGTCCCGAGCACAAGGGACAGGCGGTAGCGACCCCGCCCATCCCGGTACTGGGACAGGTATCGTGCGCGAAGATCACCCAGACTGGGACATTCGACAAGAATGTGCCGAACAGTCTGGGGGACGACGCAGTCGTTGCAATAGGGCGCAGGCGAGCGCTCCATCAGATAGCGATGCGTCACACGAGTGTGTCCGATTCGGAGACGACAGAAAGCAACCTGAAGCCGCCGCGGCATTGGGGGATAGGTTCATGGGAACAGTCGCGGCGAAATGGCACGCAACTTTAAGTTCCCCTCGACCGTCTCCCATCTTCTTTGCCAAGCAGTCCGAAGAGCTGCCCGTATTCCTGCCATGTAGTCGGTGTGAGGAAGAGCGAAACGCTGGTCCGGTCGCAGAGTCCTCGCGGACTCTTTGGCGCCCTCATCGGCGCGCTCATTCCCCGTAATTCCTACATGTCCAGGAGCCCAGCAGAAGATAATCTCGACATCTGCCCGGCTCGCCAAAACCGTGGCGTCACGGATATCGCGAACCAGGGGATGCGGAGATTCCAATGCCCCGAGAGTACTCAGGGCGCTTTCTGAGTCGCTATAGATCACAATCCGGTCTCCGAACCGGGCACGTCGCGTAATCTCCCGTACCGAGTGGTGTATTGCCACCAGCTCGGCCGTGAAGACAGACGCAGCGCCTGGTAGAGCCCCGCTGACTTCAAACAGAGGGGATACGGCGTGGAAGCCGACCCCCGGCTGCACCAGCTGGAGTGATGTCAAACTTCCTGGGCCGGCAGAATGGATGGGCAAATGGAGGGTGGTCGAATGGAAGGGGGCAGATGAATTTCAAGCGTGGGAACGGACATATGAGAGAGAAGCCGAGGTATGTCCCAGCAAACGAGAGACCGAATGGTGGGAGAAAGATTGTGGAATGTCGTCGGTGTGGAAGGAAAGGTCATATGTTGGCAGAATGTAGGTGGACATCTGGTGCATGTTCTGGGTGTGGTAAGAAAGGGCATATGATAAAGGATTGCCAGGAAAGTGTGAAAGAGTGCTTCGAGTGTAAAGAAATAGGCCATTTGAAGAAAGATTGTCTGAGGTTGAATGGTGGAGCAACTGGTGGGGAAAGTATGAAATATGCATGTGGTAATTGTGGAAAGGCTGGTCATTATGCAAGGATGTGTCGTGACCAGAGGAATGTATGTAGCTATTGTGCGATGGAAGGATATTCAAGTAAAAAGTGTTGGATTAGACTGAGAGCGCAAGGTGTGAATGGAAAGTCTGAAGCGGGAAACTGAATGGTAAGAGGGTACCTGCTGAAGTATCCTCTGGGTGCATGAGTGTGAGTAATGTGTTGGTAAGTCTGTCTAGTGTGAAAGTGCTGTCTGGTAAGAAGTATGAGTGTCTGAGTGTGAAGGTGGAATTGAATGGAATTGAGTGTTTGGCTTTAATAGATTCTGGATGCAAGGCGAGCTTGGTGTATAAAGATGTGTATGACAAGGTTAGCGAGAAAGCCCTCCAGTCTGAGTGCAAGGGTAGTTTAGTAGGTATTGGTAATAGGAGAGTGCCTGTGATTGGAATGATAAGGTCACCTGTTCGAATGCATGGTATGATGATGAATGAATGTGAATTTTCTGTGATTGATAAGGTGAGTAGTGAGTATGGTGTGATTTTGGGGTATGATTTTATGAAAATGAATCGTATGGTTGTGCATCCTGCGAGTGATCAGATTGAGAGAAAGATTGGTAAAAATGGGGTGTATAAGTTGTATGTAGGGAAAGATGGTAGCGTTTTGAGGAGTGTGTTTACTGGTATTGAGGTGACTGCTATGGAGAATGTAAGGCTTGTGAAGGGTGAAAGGGTGTCTGTTAGAGTGAGTTGGAGTAAGGATGTTAGTTTGAATGTGAGTGAGAACACTGTGATATTGGATGGAAAGGATGCATGTTATAAGGTAAGGCGTGTTGCTTGTGTGTTTGATGGCTTGATGAGAATGAATGATCCTTTTGTATGTGTGCAGGCGGACCCCAGTGTGAAAGGGCAGGTGAGGGGAATCCAAGTCGGAGATGTACTGGGCCACCTCTCCACTGTCAATGAGGTAGGTATGGATGATATTACGGATATCAGGGTGAATGTTGCGAATGAAGAGACGTGTGAATGGACGTATAATGATGTGAAGAGCATGGTGGAGTTAGATGGATGTTTAACTGAGTATGAAAGGGAGGATGTGTATCGAATGATATTTGAACGAAAGGGAGCCCTCAGTAAGGGTGATCTGGATTTCGGGGTTGCAAAGCTCCCGGAATTCAAGATTGTCCCGAAGGAGGACTCCCCAATCTATCAGCGGCCGAGGCATTTCCCACGTCCGGTTGCTGATGAGATTGAGGAACAGTGTTTGGAATTGGAGCAATTGGGGGTGATTGAAGAGAGCGAGAGTGCATGGAATAGTCCAATTGTACCTGTACGTAAGCCGGATGGAAGATTGCGTCTGTGTGTGGATTATTAAAAGGTGAATGAAAGGACTGTGAAAGAAAGGTTTCCGATGTGTGTATAGTATGCATGGGATGGAGTGGTTTACGAAGCTGGATCTGGTACGGGGGTATTACCAGATGCCCATTTCTGAGGAGAGCCAGCTGGTAACTGCCTTCTCTTCCTCAAAGAGGCATTACCAGTTCCGGAACCTCAGCTTTGGGTTGGCTAATGCTCCCGGAGCCTTCCAGCGGGCAATGAATGTTGTGTTGAGTAAGTTTGTGAGTAAGAATGTGATTGCGTTTATAGATGATATTTTGATTATGACTGAGACTTTTGAGGAGCATATGAGATTGGTGAATGATGTGTTGAGAACGTTGGAGAGTGTTGGTGTGAAGGTGAAAGTGGCGAAGTGTGAATGGTTTGCGAAAGAAGTGGAATTCCTTGGGCATATGGTGAGTGAGAATGGGTTGCGTAAATCACCGAAGTATGTTGAGAAGGTGCGAATGTTTCCTAAACCGGTGACTGTGAAGCAACTGAAGTCGTTTTGTGGTTTGATTGAGTTCCAGCGAAAGTTTATACATGATTGTTCTGGTGTGAGTAAGCCTCTGACTGAGTGGATGGGCAAGAAAGGTAGTACGGTTGTCAAGTGGAATGATAAGATGAATGAGGCGTATGAGAGACTGAAAGAGGCAGCGGCTGAAGATGTTGAATTGGCTTACCCAGATTATAGTGTAAATGCTAAAATGCTTGAATTGTATACAGATGCGAGTGGGTATTGTATGGGAGGTTTTCTGATGCAAGAGCAGCGTTTGAATGGAGAGAATTTCAGGCGAATAATTGGGTATGTATCCAAGGCTATGAATGTTGCAGAACGAAAGTATTCAACTGTGGAACGAGAGCTGGCTGCGATAAGATATTGTAAGTGTTGCGTCCATTTTTGTATGGTGTGAGGTTTGTGATAAAAACCGATCATCAACCTCTTGTGTATCTGCAGCGTATGAAGTGGGCTGATAGTAGGATTGCAAGGACTTTGGAAGATTTGAGTGACTTTGACTATGTGATTTAGTATGTGCCTGGTGAACGGAATGGAGTGGCTGATTTGATGTCAAGGTATCCTGGTACGAATGATGAAAATGTGTGTGGAGTGAGTGATCCTGAGTATTTGCCGAAAGGGATTATGAATGGAAAAGAGAGTAAGGGTGGTGGTGATTCCTTGTTTGAGAGTGTATGGAATGGTTTGCAAGATTTAAAGAGTGATGGAGTAGACGTGAGAGTGCCCGATAGTGTAGATGATTTAAGGAAGGAGGTAATGAATGAAGTGTGTAGGAAGCCTGAAAGCATTGGTATGTCAAAAGTGCGGAACTTCATGAAAGAATTGAGAGCGATGTGTATGCAAGGGGTCCCGCCATTTCAGGAAGTGTTGATTATAGTGAGTCGTTTGTATGGAGTGATTGTTTATGTGCACTTTGGTGGTGAGAGGCCGATTGTGTACAAGGATGAGAAGATGAAGGGTTTGAATCCTAATGTGGTACATCTGCAATGTTTGAGCGGTGTGCACTACAATTGGGTGATTGAAAAGTGTTCATATATAAGAGAGAAGAATGATTGTCTGGATGAAGATGAGTGTGTGTTGAGTGATGATATGAGAGTTAATGACAGTGTGGATATCAGTGCTGATGTTGGTGTGCTTGTTCCTTCGGTTTATTGCGAACATGGTGGACCTGATATGATGGAAGCGAGAGTGAAAGTTGTTGAAAGGTTGTTCTGTGGTTTGATTGATACTGGAGCGCAGGTGTCTTTAGTGAATGAGAGGATTCTGAGTAAGTATGATGAGTTTAAATGTTGCGAGCATAAACCTGTGAAGTTACGGATAAGTGGATTAGGGAATGGCATGATAGTGGCATGGGAACAGGTTAGTCTGAAAGTGAGTTTGGGTAATGGTGTTAATGTGAAGCATGACTTTGTGATTCTGAAGGATGAGCAAATGCCGTGTTGTTTCTTGCTTGGTGTAGACTTTATGAGATTGAATGATTTGTCTTTGGATGCTGATAAGGATTGTCTTATGAAAGGTGAATGTGAGGTGATGAGGTTGAATGAGTGTGCAAAGAATGTTGTCAAATTTTGTGGCATGATTGAGTTGGTGATGGATGATGAGAATGAGATTTTAAGTGATGATGATATTCTAGAGATGCAAGAGATGTGTCCTTTTGTTAGTGAGTTGAAGAGGTGTGTAATGATGCGTGTTGATTTGAATGAATGGCCAGTGTTTAAGTGATTTTAAAAGGTATGCTAAGGATTTTGTTGTTTGTATGGATGTTGTATATTTTGTGAGGCATGTGAAGGATGGTGATGATATGTATGTACCTGTGATGTCCTTAGTTGGTATGATTGGTCTGGTAAGGTTGTGCATGATAATTATGGGCATATGGGTAAGTTAAAGCTGTGGGAGTGTATGAAGGAGCGTGTGTTCCATCCGTTTCTGAGAACTGTTGTGAATGATGTTGCAACTACGTGTGAAAGGTGTCAGAAGCGAAAGGTGCAAGGTGTGCAAGTGAAACCACCGATGTTGAAAGTTGATGCAAAAGAACCGTTTGAATTGGTAGTGATTGATTGTGTGTCTTTGCCGCGTACGAGTGCTGGGAATGTTGGTATGGTTGTGATCGTTGATCATAAAAGTAAGTTTGTGTATGCAGCGCCTGTGAGAGATAAAAGGAGTGTGACTGTTGCGCGTGTGGTTGAGCAGTTGTTTTTTCCTATGTGTGTATGGAAGCCTAGAAGATGTCTGAGTGATAATGGGCCTGAATTTGTAGGGGAAGTGTTTGAGCAAATGTTGAGAGAGAATGGTGTGGAGCATGTGAGAACAACTCCGTATGTACCGTCTTCAAATGGATTGGCTGAACGGACTATAAGAACCTTGTGTGAGATGTTGAGAATGATGAGTACGACAGTGAATGACTGGGATGTGTGTCTGGGGAGAGTGTTGTGGGCGTATAATTCAACTGTGCATAGTGCAACTGGAATGTCCCCATGTCAGTTTGTGATGAATTTTGAAAGGCGAGTGAAAGATAGGTTTCGTTTGAGTGAAAGTGAACAGAGTGTATGGCGTGAGGTGCATGAAAGGTTCCGTTCATTTGAATTAGGTACAAAAGTATTGAAGGTGAAAGAAGTGAAGGGTAGGTTGAATGTATCAAAGATGAGTGAGAAGTTTGATGGACCTTATAGAGTTGTGAGAGTTTGGGAAAATGGGGTAGCGTATGTTTTGGAGAGTTTGAATGATGGCATGACTGAGAGAGTGCGGGCTCATCAGAGTCAGTTAAGGAGATGGAGAGAACCTCCTGACTACCTGGTGAGCCATCCGGTGTATGGACTGTGTAGAGAGAGAGGTAAAGTGCATGATGATGAGATGGAATGTGAGAGTATGGATCTGTCTGGGAAAGAGCTAGTCTTAGTCTCGAGGAGTAGAAAGCGTACAAAGAAGAGTGAAAGGAAGAATGAAAGTAAGTCTGAGCAGAGTGTTTCTGGTATGGGGGATCTTGAAAGGGAGATTGAGTTTTTGCGTAAACAGGTGAGTGATCTGGCTGGTATAAGTAGACAAGTGAGTGAGCTGCCTGTGCCTGATTTTTCTGGTTTTGGGAACAGTATAAATGATAGTGTGTTTGGGGAGAATGAACCTAGTGTGGCTGATTTTTCGGGTTTTATGAATGGTAATAGTAGGGGTGAGTTTGATGTAGTGAATGATGAAGTGGCTGATTTTTCAGGTTTCTGGTGGGAACCAGTCAAAGGGGTTTCTGGTATGCCTGTTGAGAATACAGGGGATGTGAGTGACCTGTCTGTTTCGCAAGAATGTACCTTGAGTTGGATGAGAGCTGTGAGTGAGGAGATGATGAATGGGGGCATGAAGAGTGAGGGTTCTGAACGGAAGAGTATGAAGGAATTCTGTCGTGAGATGGGAGAACTGGTAATGAGGGCTAAGAGTATGGTTGATGAGATGATCAATAGTGACGATGAGACTGACAGGACGACTGGTGAACAACCCCGACTAATTGCTACGCGTAGCCAGGGACCAGTAGAAGAGTGTGAATGGGTGCAGAAGGGTGCGAGTGAGCACAAGTGGTACCGTGAAGAGTGATTGAAAGGGTTTAGTGAGTGGCTGGTCGAATGGCTTAAGGAATGAGGGGTGTGGTGGAGCGAATGTGAGTGTGGGTAAAAGGGCCATTCTCCCACCCCTTTTCTCAGTACCCTCTCCCTCCCTCTGTAAGAATGTGTGTGTGAGTGGGAATGAGGTTTTTTTTATATTTTCTCTTTGTATATATATGTATTTGATTTCATGTATTAATTGTTTTCTCTTTCTCAGATTGTACTTTGCTTAAAATAATCTTTTATCAAAATTGTACTTTGTTTATAATATTCTTTTAGCAAAGTGCCATATTCTGGAAAGAGGTAAGCTAGTCGATAAATTTACTTGGGTAATGCCCACTTATTAGTTTCCCTTCCATGTATAAATAAAGGGGTCATAAAAGGAGGATATATCTCTTCTACAGAGAGTGGAAGTGTGGACTGATAGCAAGAGGGGTTCTCTAGACGAGTGCTCCGCCCAGCCCTGAGACGGAGGGCTTTCGTGCCTCTCTAACCACCTGAACCACCATACCCGCCTTCGTTGACAATCCTGCCTCCTTCTAAGTTAGCCTACTACCACCCACCTCCAGCACACAAGTGATAGCGTGTGCCCCCTTTTCGTTCGGTTGTTGTTGTGTTTTTTTATGTTTTGTGTAGATATATAAGTAAATTGTTGTATTCGCCGGTTATAAAATTCTCTTTTGGTATCGTATTTGGATTGGGGAATTTAGCCTCATTTTGAAGTGTGCACACTTCCCTTGTAAATATAAAATTGTTGTAAATATAAGCTGTAATTATCATTGTACTTTTTTTCTGTTAGTAAAGAACTGTACATACAATCCGTTTCATTCTCCTTCGATTTCTCACGTCCAGATTAGTATAGGAAGCGGGTTGGATCGATTGGGGTTAGTCTAAATTTTTCGGCCCGCTACAAAGTAATTGAAGTGAAGATTTAATTTGAATAAATGAAGAATTTTGTTTCTCTAATCAAAATCAAAATTTTAGGTTTCGCCCCCCTCCCCCTAAAATCTTAGGTACGCCAATGCCTTTGACAGTTTTTCAAAAGCAAAAAAATTATAATTACAATTTCTATAGGTCACTTTAAGAGCTTAAGTGTAAAAAATATGTAGAATTTACAGACAACTTAAAAATATAGTGCTCACTTAAGTGTTAATTACTTGAAAAATACTAGCCTAAAAAAAACTTTTTTTTTACTAATTCTAATAGCCAAAGCATATGCCTTCCTTTTTCTCATTTATAAAATTTTTCCAATTTTGATACCCCAGAGATTAAATCTTGATCTCAAATTTTAGCAAATGTATGATTTTTTTTTATTTATCAACCCAGTTTTAAAACTTTCATATTTGGATTCCTTCTCTTTATCTGATTCTAAGTATATATACCTTTATATAACTATGACCATTATTACCCTAGTTATGAGCTGCCAAATGTTAGTGACCTCGCAGGTGACCTCAAAATGCCCAAGGTCATATCTCCTGAAATGTTGGTCGGATTGACCTTAAAATTTCAGAAATGGGTTTAGGGCCCCAAAACTTCGTATAAACCAAATTTCAGCAAAATCTGCGAGATGAGGATGTTAATTTGCAATTTTTCTGGTTGATCTCACAGAGAATGCCCCCAGTGT
The DNA here is from genome assembly GCA_963969495.1 of Ceratothoa steindachneri. NCBI lineage: Eukaryota > Metazoa > Arthropoda > Malacostraca > Isopoda > Cymothoidae > Ceratothoa > Ceratothoa steindachneri. Next base: position 141,081,237 of record OZ018318.1, read on the forward strand.
AATCCACATATTCTTTGTATTTTGTTTATTTCCTATAGTAATTGTCAATGAAATATAAGTTTATGTCTAAGCTTATCATAAAAAAATCAGTGCAGGATTTTGAAAAGTCTTCTCTATTAACTTAAATTGAATTAGGAATAAAGTCCTTCCCAGTGCTCACAGACACCTGCGAGAGACGCTGTTCAGTGCATGTTCGAGTTGATGCGTCAGAGTTGGCATCTAGGTAGTGCCATAAGAAATCGAAAAGTTGTCCGCATAGAGAATAGCAAGAACATCTTCCGGCAGCACCGAGGTGATGCCATTGATGCTCAGAGCAAAGAGTGCGTCACTGAAGACACTTCCCTGCGGGACACCCTCTTCCTGCTCCATTGGGCCGGAGAGGTCTTCCCCCACCTGTATGCGGAATCGACGATCTCGTAAAAATTCAAATATAAAGATCTGTAGGCGTTCCCTCAGCCCCATCGAGTCTCAATGATACTGTATCACCATGCGGAATCATAGGCTTCTCCAGATCGAAAAATACTGTGACAAAAGTGCTGTGTAGGAAAGAAAACCTTGCAAACAGCATTTTCCAGTGGGAGCAGAGCATCCTAGGCAGAGTGGAACTTGTGGAAGCCACACTGTGCAGAGGACACATGGACTCTGCTGTTGAGAAAAAAATAATCTAACATTTACCAATTTCTCTAACAACTTGCACACGAACGCAGGAGGTTAGAAGATGGTGCAAAAAATGGGCGGGGTAGAGTGCTCTTTCTCCAGTTTACGAAAAGTGAGCACAGTAGCGATTCGCCAGGAATCTGGGAGGATACCCTCTACCAAGATTTTGTTCAACAAACCTAACAGAAAGGCCATGCCTCGCTCAGCCAGGTGTCGAAGCATTGTGTAGGGGGACATGGTGTGAACCAGGGGCAGTGTCCATGCACAAAGCAAGAGCGGAAGGAAACTCACTCAGAGTAAACCTGTCGTTGAAGGGTTCTTCGCCTTTGTAGGTAAAGTCCAGTTGGTCTGCCTTACGCGACTTCACGACGTGCATTAAATGATGACGGAGCAGCATCCCGGCTAGAAAATGCGGAGAAAGCGGTCGCTAAGGATTCCGCCGCGGACACAGGGTGCGAGATTGTGCCCCATTCTCCTGGAGAACGGGGCAACAATCCTGCGAAAACTTGCCCCAAATACTTTTGACCCATTTCCACACCTCTGCTAGAGGGGTCTTCCCGTTAGGTGAAGACACGTATGCCCGCCAGGAAGAGAGGCAGGCGTGCTTCGAAATATACCAGAATGTAGCCCTAGTTCGACGAAATTCCCCAAGAGTGATGGCGTCTGGGCCTCGCTTATAGATCATGTAGGCATAACGCTTCTGTTTGAGGGCCGTATAACACTCAGCTGAACACCACGGGAGCGGTTGGCATGTTCAATGGCCTCATCTACCGACCTAAACTCCTCGACTGAAACAGAGAACTCAGTCATTTACTGTAATGCAGACCACTGCACCCGCGTCCAGCACCCCCGAGGCGGGCTCTCGGGCGGCAGAGGCCCAGAAAATGATATTTGAATGGGAAAGTGATCATTACCATGGAGGTCAGCGACCACCCCTTATCCCAAAATCAGGCTATGCATCCAGAGAGCAAAAAGATAGATCGAGGCAGGAAAATGAAGAGGTTCTCAGGCAGTTAGGACACCTATCTAAAGCTCGTCAAGGACTTGACTGCTGGGATTAATCGAGTAGTAGTCTCCCCAGAGGAGTGGTCTACCGTTTAGATCTCCGAGCAACGGAAAGGGCATCGGCAACTGTGCCACGACGCGGCGGAAGTCTCCTGCGTCGAAGTCGGATGATGGTGGAATGTACGCGGAAATAACAGTATACCTACTATCCAGGTGCAGCTGCAAGGCTACTGCCTGAAAAGTTATCTAATGCAAAGAGAAGAATGGAGACATCATGCCAGGTGTAAATTACGCATCCTCCTGCCCAGCACCAATCCCATGGTGGTAGGGGCTGCAAAACCCTTATATCCCGGGAGGGTGAGCAGGGGGTATGCACCCAGCATGGTCTCCAGCAAAAAAATAGCTAACGGGGAACGGGACAAGACGAGCCTCCGCAGCTCCTCCGAGATGGCCCGGAGTCTGCGGCAATTCCATTAAAGGAATATGCCGTCCATGCCTAGCTCTGAGGAGATGCGGGGTTCATCTTCGAAGAGAGGACGCTCACGGAAATGGCCGTACTCTCCCGGAGACATAACTCCAAAGGCTGTTGGCCGGACAATGCGCTTAAGACACTGTCGCCTTCGAGTCGGAGGCGGGAGTCCCTCATATGGCGGATCCACCGTCTCCGAGCCACCAAGCCTACCACTGGGTGTGGGCGAAGAAGCCGAAGCTGCTTTAGTGCTGTCCTCTATGCAGGGGGCAGCTTTAGGAACCCCAGAAGATATCCTCACAACCAACTTCAGAGGTGTTGCCCCCTGTGAGTGTAACGACTCGGTGGAGGGGGCGGCTGTTTCGCCGTACGGGAAACGATCACGCTGGGGAAAGGTTTTAGCCAGGGCTGGGTGTGAACCTTTTATGCCGGCAGCTCTACCAGGGAAGAACCCAGGGTGGATAGAACTCACAGAAGGGTTCTGAATGGTTGCGGAAACGACTGTCTTTATAAGCCTGGAGGAGCTAGAAGAGGCTGTCCTTCTTAACATTGAGGCATAAGACATCCCAGGCCACGCTGGGCATGCCAGGTCCAAGTCATTAGCCTCGGGAAATGAGAGACGAGCCTGGGCCTGAACAGTCATGATTTATTTCTCAAGGAGATCTGTGCCACATTGCTTCAAGAAGCAGGCTGCAGCTCTCCCTAATGACACACTTGGCCACACATGATTTGGACTTATTGTGTGCGGCCTTGGAGCAACTTACACAGACTTTGTACGTGTACAGGATCAATTAGTAAGGTTGAGGCGGTGGCAGTAGTAGCACCTCCACGGCACTGGGATGAATGCCTTCACACGGTAGCAATACCAACTGGCACGGACCCACTCAGAGTACTTGTCATAGTTGGACGTGACGGAGAGTGTAGGGGTTGGTCTCGAGGCCCCTCCCTGCTTTTTTTCATCACCTGTTAGACCTTGACCGCTCCATGGTCAGCCAGCTCTAAGATGATGTCATCTATGGAGTAGTCTATGAGTTCGCTCGCATAAACTACTCCTTTCACTAAATTAGGGGTAGAGTGCAGCATCACAGTCCCTGGCATGTCATCAAGTGTCTGAAGGGCACTAATCATAGCCACCTTGGAGGGATTCGGCTCTCTACCAATCACACAAACTAAAGCTCTCCTCTTATGGATCATGTTGCCTTTAGCCAACATGCTGCCATCAGTGAAGCGAATAACGAGGAAGAGTTTGAAACCAGAGGGCTCAAAAACACCAGGTAACCTCTAAATGAGGTGCCCAGACATAATTGAGGTTCTGCTCAGTGCACTTTTGTTTTTAGTCTGTGACTCCTTAACTAGGGGAGCACCGGAGCAGGACGTGTTGCTCTTGGCTTGCTCACATACCAAAACAGTAGCAGCCCCGTCTGTTCCCATGGCTCCCGAGGAGGGAGACAAGTCCCAAGTCTTTTTAATCTTTTTAGGGAAGGATGGTGGTGAATGAACCCGCTTCTGACCCTCCACCAGCATGAGCCCCTAGGCTAGATGGACTGGCCTCAGCAAGATCCTTCTCTGAAATGGAGAAGGTCTTGGCTGTCAAAGGGGCACCAGTCGGGGTAGCAGATCCTTCCTCTCCTTGTGAGGCTTCAGAGACCTGAAACATTTGAGGAGCAGCTTGCATAGGGGCAGACACGGGTTCTGTGCTTGGCACCGAGCCTGGGTTCGACTCTATGGAAGATCCTACAATTTGGGACTGGGTCACCTCAGGGACCATGTCCATCTCAGGATAAGCCTCTATGCAGCCATCCCCCCTCAAGACATCACAGATCCCATTTGAGGCTCCTTTATCACCTTCTAATGCCAGCGAACTGGCTTCCATCAAGGAAGAGAGAGAGGCAGATAGACTGACCTCCCCTGCAAACTAGCAGGCTAACAGGATATTATGGGACATGGACCGACAGGCCCTGCCATCCCTAGCTAGGTACCTTAAGGGTCTTGGCCCTATCAAGCCGCTCCCCGCAGTCAAATATGAGCTGCTGCCTGTTTTCTTGGCAATCCCCTTGGAAAGTAAAGATGGGACTGCCACAGGAGAAAGCAAGAGAGAAGAGGGTGAGGGGGGAGTCCCCTGCAGCAGTAGGCAAAGGAGAGGAGTAAGCCTCCTCTCCAGTAGAAGAAATTTGGACAGCCCCTTAGGGACCACAGGGGGGGGGGGGACTTCCAATTTTTCAGTGGAGCTACCCAAAGGCGGCAGCCCGCTCTGCGAGGGGTGAACATGGGGCTGGCAGGAACCAGCTGCAACCATTTGAGGCCACTCCTCATGCCTAGGGACCTGGCAGCTCCACCTTACAAAGGGCGTAAAAAATTATAGATACTGAAAAGAGAAAGGAGATGTGAAGGTGAGGGTGTGGTTGAAGCAGGTTGTTAAAAAAAACCACCATCCCAAACTGGAGTTTAGGGGTGAGGGGGCATTGTCCCCTCTACCCTTAACCCCGATCCAGGATAGTGGGTATGAAGAAGGGCCAGCATCTACCCTTTGAAATTAGAGGCTGACCAGAGAAAGTTGTGGGAGGGGTTGTAGGGAAAGTGAGGAAGTAGGGTAAAAAGACAAGCTGTCAAAAGGAAGGAGAAGAAGCTAAGCTGGGGCCAGACAGGGCGCTGAGTCCTGTCAGCACAGCAGACAGGAAATCAAATCACTGTGTTGCTTACAGGGTAGGTAGCTCAAAATAATAATAAAAATCCAAGAAAGGACTTTAGATATTATAAAATCAATAACAATCTAGCAGAGACAAAATAGGGCCTATTAAATATGAAGGGGTTGTGAAAGAATCTATAAGGAAATAATAGAGGTACTTAATGCTCATTATTTTGCATAAGTATTTGCATAAGAGAATCTAAACAACAGTTTGATTAATGATAGTTAAGGGCAGGAGATAAGGTATTGAATAGTTGTCAGCCATCAAACCCATGGGTCCTCAGGTGGCTCAGGATGCCCAGATACGACTGGCAATGTTTCTTGCACATCCTGAAGATGGTGCCGGGGGAAGTTGTTGCCGCAACGCTGGGTTGGCAGCTTTCGCATGCCTATGCTATCTTCACTGCTGTTTGTTGTCATGTCAGGTGGTTTTGAACATCTACACTGACAGGTGGGCTACACATCACCAATCAGGGCGTTTTCCTGCGGAGGTCTCCCATGAATTGATGTTAATGTTGCCTTTCTTCATGTAGGACTCCGATGTATCCTTCCATCGCTTTTTCTGTCCTCCTCTCATGCTGGTGCTAGTTCAAAGTTTGGAGACCAACGACCAAGGCAGTCTTGTCTCTGGCATCCGAGCGTAGTGCCCCACAAAACTAAGTTGCTGTTTCATCAGGAGGTCCTTGATGCTGGTGGACTCTACCTCTTCTAAAACGCTGATGTTTGTTCTTCATTCCTCCCAGGAAATGTGTAGGATTCTTCAGAGACACGTTTGGTGGAACTGCTCGAATGACTTCACATATGTGTTCCATGTTTTGCAACTGTATAGTAGTATTGTGAGCACCACAGCATTGTATACTATGAGTTTTGTCTTTTTTCTCAGGTTGCAATTGTCAGATTCTAAGTGTTGTGGAGGCGATGTTCCACTTCATTGTCGATATTTGCCTTCACTGAGAGGTGACTGCAAAGGTACTGGAAGTGTTCCACATATTCAAATTGCTCAACTTCCACAGAAATTGCAGCCTTGATGGTCACAGCTGGAATACAGTTTTGGTCTTCTGTGTAGTCATCTTCAGACCAAGAATTCTGTAAGCGTTGTAAAATGCACTCACAGCTGCTTGCCTCTTGTCGACCTAGGTGCGATGATCGCGCATCTGAGTACAGATATGCCTAGTGTAAATAGCAGTCTCAATTTTTCCTGATGACACAAAATTGCCAATTGTAGTAAATGAAGTTGAGCCGAGTGACTTAAATATTTAAGTTATTTGGTTGGGCACAAGGGTGGCAGATGAATTTTAATCTTAAAAAATATAAAGTTATTGACATGGGAAGAGAAAATAGAGAATTTAGCTATGGAATGGATGGGCATTGGCCGAATGCAGAAGAAGAAGATAAGAACTTAGGAGTAGTAGTAGATAGGTCATTGAGGTTTTCCTAGTAGTTTATTGAGGCAAAATGTAGCAAATAGAGTATTGGGCTCAATTAAGATGAATGTTGCTTACAAAAGTAAGGTGTTTATCCTTAAACTATATAACTTGTATGTCGGACCACATGGTCACCACACTTTAGACATGATAACCTTAATCAGTGCACAGGAGGGCAACAAAGATGATACATTCCCTGAAGTACCTTGAATTTGTACACTATGGTGCACAAAAAAAGAAATAAAGAGTGATTTTCTTTTTTAAAATATTTTTTTAAATAGGATGAGAAAGTAAATGATATTACCATGGTACATAATGGCATACATCTAATATATTTTATGAAAATGTCATATGATACAATCGTATATTTAAGATACGAGGAGCAGTCAATAAGTTTTGCAATTCGGATATAAGGAAATGAGATATGAGGAAAAATGTTTTATTATTTTTCAATATAACTACCCTCGACTTCAATGCACTTGCGCCACTTGTCCCTGAGGCTTCGAATTCCCGACAACCAGAAATCTCCCGACTGCTGTTCAATCCACTCCTGGACGGCGAGCTGGACATCTTCATCGTCCCCAAACCAGCATCCACACAGTGCAGCCTTGAGCTGGCGGAATAGAAATTAGTCGCTAGGGGCCAGATCTGGACTGTAGGGGGGGATGGTTGAGCTCCTCGAATCCACACTCGCACAGGGCAGCTTGTGCAACTGGCCTTGTGGGCAGGGACATAGTTGTGGAGGAGCAGGACACCGCATGTCAACTTGCCGCGCCGCTTCTGACGGATGCACTTCTTCAACTCAGCCAGTTCCTAGGCGTAATATTGGCCTGTGATGGTTCTTCCATGAGGCGCATAGTCCACCATCAACACACTCAGAATCCCAAAGATGGTGGCCATGATCTTCCCGGCTGAGGGTTGGGTCCGGAACTTGATGGGGGTCGGAGAGCCACTGTGCTTCCAGGCCATGATTTCGAGCTTGGTCTCGGGATCCCAGTGATGGACCCACGTTTCATCACCTGTCACTATGCGTGACTCGAATCCCGCCGGGTCTTGGTTATACAGGAGCAGCAGCTCCTCCGAACTTTGACGACGTTAAAGTCGATCATGGGACGTGAGGGTTCTAGGGACCCAACGGGCAGAGGAGACCTTGGTCATGGCCAAATTGTTGTGGATGATGTTGATAACACTTCCATGTCATATTCCAAGTTCTCGCTCGATTTCTTCGACCTTCACCCTTTCGATTTTCGAGGATCATCCTCTCCACACAGGCCACATTGTGATCGTTGGTCACGTCTGACGGGGTTCATCTTCAAGGGACTCACGACCATGGCGGAACTCCCTATTCCAGCGAGCAATGGTTGCATAACAACAAGGAGTAACAACAAGGAAAGAAGGTACCCTAGGAGACCTTACGGTCCATTCAAAGAGGGTACCTTTGGACTAGCAATCGAGCGGGCACAAGGCTGCTCAATTGTTTTGCGTCCCTGAACGGCCACTTTTCAAGACTTTGTCTAGTCTTGACTTGAACTGGTCAACAGATTCACTGTTGACAACTTCCACTGGAAGTGCGTTCCACATACCGCAGATACTGTAAGTGAAAAAATTTCCACACAGATTGCGGTTGTAACGCTCCAGTTCAAGTTTGAAGCCGTGATTGCGCGTTCTGTTCTCACTCAGTGTGAAAATATCCCGGTAGTCAACATTGTCGAACCCTCGAAGTATTTTGAAAACTTCGATGAGCTGACCACGCTGTCTACGGGTTTCCAGCGAGAACAGATCTAATTCCCTTAGTCTATCCTCATAACTTTTATGTCGGATAGAGGGAATCAGCTTGGTTGACCTGGCTTGTACGCGTTCCAATCTCGCGATGTCCTTTCGCAATGAAGGACTCCAAAATTGTACGGCATACTCCAGGTGCGGTCGGACAAGTGAGTTGTACAGGCACAGTACAATCCCCGGGTTCCGATAACCAAACTGGCGCTTAATATAGCCTAGCATCCTTTGGGCCTTTTTCTCCGCCTCAATGCACTGTTTCGAGAACTTGAGGTCACTAGTTATAGTAACACCCAAGTCCTTCTCAGTGTCACTCGATTCAAGAGCAGTGCACTTAAGGATATACTGAGATTGGGGGTTTCTGTGGCCGAAATGCATCACTTTGCATTTGCCCACGTTAAAAGGCATTTGCCACGTGTCCGACCACTCCCCAATCTTCCCAAGATCTTCCTGCAGGCGGGCAGTATTTCCATCCTTTGCAACGTTCATACCAAGCTTGGTATCGTCGGCAAATTTGGAAATCTTCGCAACCATGTCACCGTCCATGTCGTTGACGTAGATGATGAATAGTAGTGGTCCCAGGACAGAACCTTGAGGCACCCCGCTAGTAACGGGCACCCACTCAGAAGACTGTCCATTTACCACCACCCGTTGCCGTCTGCCACTTTTCTGCCAGTTCTCGATCCAGCCGGCTACCTTTCCGTCTATGCCAAGCGCTCGCACTTTCCGGAGAAGGCGGCAGTGTGGCACCTTATCAAAGGCTTTCTGAAAGTCTAGGTAGACCACATCCACCGCCTTGTCCCGATCGTGCTCACTGAAAACGAAGTGGAAGAATTCTACAAGGTTCGTCAGGCATGACCGTTGCCTTCGGAAGCCGTGCTGGGAACTCCTCAGTAGCAGGTTTGACTCTAAATACGACGTCACTTTGTCCACCATGATGCTTTCCATGAGTTTACCGACTATCGAAGTCAGACTGATAGGTCGGTAGTTCGACGGTTGGTTACGGTCTCCTTTCTTGAAGATGGGAGTCACCTCCGCCTCACGCCAGTCTCTAGGAACGCATTTGGTCCGGATTGACATGTTAAAGATAGCGCACAGATGTCGTGATACTTCATCGCACACTTCCTTCAACACTTTAGGTAGAAACCCGTCCGGTCCAGGGGACTTATTCGTCTTTAGGTCAGCGATCTTTTTCTTTATTTCTCCTTCGGTGAAGTCCATTGCCTCCAGCTTTTCCCCCGGGTAGGAATCCGTCGGGTGGGGAATGGGACCACACTCTTCAGTAAACACTGAAGAGAAGTAGTCGTTGAGGAGGTTGGCATTTTCTGCATCTGAATGCTTTAATGTCCCCTCCTCATTCCTCAAAGGGCCAATCGTTCGACGGATTGGTTTACGGCTGTTCACATATCCAAAAAACTCCTTGGGATTCTCTTTACAGAGTCTCGCCACTCGGAGTTCCTCAGACCGCTTAGCCGCCCTTATGCTGGACTTCACTCTCCTGGCTAGCCTCCGGTATTCGTCAAAGTCACCCGAGATCTTCGATTGCCGGTACACATTTCTCTTCTCCCTAAGCAGTTGCCCGATTTCTCGATTAAACTACTTTGGTTGAACAGAAGACCGACGGGGGCATTTCAGAGGGATAAAACGCGATTGAAGACTCATGAATGTGGTTTTGAAACTGTTCCAAGAGTCTTCAACAGCATCGCACTCCTCTAGCATCGCGTCAGTCAGTCCCGCGCGTAGACCTGCAAAGTCTGCTCTTCTCAAATCCAGTTTCCTTGATTTACTAGTTGCAGGCTCTGCCTTGGGGACTTTGACTACAAATCTAATTAGTCGGTGGTCACTGCCACCGAGCTCTTCGCCAACAGAGAGGTCCTCAACGATGTCATCCTTAGAGGTGAAAACCAAGTCGAGGATATTGTCTCCTCTCGTTGGCTCTCTCACCCATTGAGTGAGGAACTCGTTGTTCGTGAACTCCAGGAGTAGTGCGTTCTCGCCACAGGGTTCTCTGGTTTCCCAGTCAACTTGTGTGTTGAAATCACCCATGAAGAACTTTTAGGGAGTCCCCGACTGTAAGGTGTCGGTGTACACTGCAACCATGCGTTCATGGATCTCTTTTGCCTTCTTGCCTTCCTTGGTCAAAAATTTGATCACTGCGTGGTGCTCAACCTTCTCCACTGTTGAAAAATTTGTGACTGACGATCTGCGATGAGCTACTGCTTCTTAAATAGACGAGGCAAGAGCGTGCAGCTGCAGGTCCTGACTTGTCATAACTTGTCCTAACACCCCCCACAAACAGCCATCCCCCTTCCTCTGTTTTGCCCTACCAATTCGCAAAACTTATTGACTGCCCCTCGTATTATACTAAATAAACTAACAATAAAATATTGATAAATGCAAAATAAGAGAAATGTTTCAAGAACATACTAGAAGTTTCTTCAAATTATCTGACATTTGCTCAGTAGATAAGAACTGTACAACCACCAATGTTGTCATATTTACTCTACAGAGATGCGACCCACATGAAAGTGACTCCTGAGTTATACAATGAAAACAAAATATATAAATCTTATGCAAATGTTGGTCAATCCTGCATAACCACTGTCCAAGTATACAGACAGAGGTATTAGGAGCTTCTTTATGAATGATCCTTTCAAGACTGCAGCAGGAATTTCTTGAAAAATTAAGACAGACCAATAGTGGCAAAGAAGTGAGCCATTTTTCACAGTGTCCCATTGCCTCAATACATCTGATATAAAAGCTCATTCTCCAGCAACTAAACCAATCATCGATAAGAACCATTCTGCAAGGCGAGTAAAATACTATTTTGAACAAAAAGATATTGAAGTAATGAACGCTTGCTCAGAGCCTGGACCTGAACCTAACGTAACTAATCATATTTTTCAAAATATTTTACTCCCTGTAACTTATATAAAGTTCAAGACCAGCAGCCTTCAACTGTGATGGATTTATCGATAAAAATTGAGCAAGAATTAAACAAAATAACACCAGGATTTTGCAAGGAACTGGTGAGGAACCAAGGTTGTCTTTGAGCCGAAGTAAGAGAAAAGAAAGGCCTCAACACTTTATATTAAGTGTTTTAAGTTTCATCCTTGTTTAAATCTTGCTTTGTTTCTAGTGTATTTGCTCATTAAGTAATTCTGTAAATGATCATTTCCTTATTTCGAACCTGCCCTAACATCATATTTTTAAAAATATTTTATTAAATGAAAATCGCTCATATTTTGATTGGTAGTGTAGATAGGTTGAGGGTGCTAAATATGTTGCCCTTTGAAAGGTGTGTCAGAGGGGGATATGTGAGCTATTTTAAATTTGTTCTGTGGTCGATAAATTGGATTTTACCAAATTCTTTAAGTTGGAAGGTTAGGACGAGTGGGTACCACTTGAAGGTTGGATGTGAGAAAGTATTTTTTTAATAACAGTGGTAGATAACTGGAATGGTTTACTACAGGAGACAATAAGCAGTCCAAACCTAAATGTTTTAAGTGCAGGTTAGATGAGTAAATGGAGAGGGTGGGTTTTTAAGTTGTATAGGGGGTAAATTAAATATTTTAATATCAATTTATGTATATATTATATTATTGCTATGAGTATTGCATTATTTAACTTTTGATAAGCCCTGAAAGCGATGCCTTATTGAGCCAGTTTAGCCTCAATCTTGTAAATGTACTTTATGGGGTGTGTCATATAGTCAAATATATAATATATAAATATATATATATATATATATAATAGATAATATATATATATATATATATATATATATATATATATATATATATATATATATATATATATATGTATATATATACAGTATATGTATATATATTATATGAGAACATGGCATAAACTCCTCAGTTTTACTTAGTCTATGAATGAAGTGCAGTAACATTTATATGACTTTTCCAATGTACAGATGATATCACTGCAAGGTAATTAAAATTAAACATGCTTAATTAAAAAAAGTAAGAAGACCAGACCTAAAAACAAGAATGCTTACTGTTGAATTTGATTTTGAGTGGCTGTGGCAAATGGTTGCTTTTTTGATTTCCCTTTCTCTTGGGGGATTCATCTATCATAAGACCAGAGGGCTCTCGCTCATCATTCTCATCATTAAAATCATAGACCGAATTAGAAGGCGACCGCTCCAGGCTATTCTCACTGAAAAAATAGGAAATAAATTCACTCATATTGAAATATCCAATGCAAGTTTTCATTATATCAAAATATAAGAGGTGTAGAAAGACAGGTATTTTTAGAATGGCGCAATAGACACTGTAGCGGCCCCATTCATCCCGGGACTGAAACAGGAAATGTACACAAAGATCTTCCAGACTGGGATATTGAACAAGAAGGTGCATAACATGTTGGGGGACAACACAGTAGTCGCAGTAAGGAGAGTGGAGTGCTCCATTAAATAAGTTTCCATCTGCTGTCTCTCATCTTCCATGCTGGGAAGGAAGGAGGGCCAAACTAATTCCCGGTATGTAGGTGATGCAGTGAATGGTAAAACAATGGTCTGATCACATAGTGCTTGCAGAATCTTTGGAGCCCTCATTCCCTGCAATCTCCACATGTCCATGATGACAGCAGAAGGTAAGCTAAAAAATGGATGTATGGCAGTAACCGTGGCATCAAGGATACTACAAACTAGGGGGCGCACATAATCAAATTCCCCGATAGTTCTCAGGGCGCATAGTGAGTCACTAGATATTACAATCCAGTTTCCGAACTGCACACACCACATTATCTGCAGTACTGAGCGTTTTATTGTGAACAGCTCAGCCATGAAGACAGACACGCTGCACCTTGCACAGCCACGTTGGCTTAAAAAAATATGGGATATGGAGTGTTAGGAGAGCCTCTCCTGTGATTTGGAGCCATCCATGAAAACTGGAACAGATCTAGCATGACAGAAAGTGGGCTCCTAAAATGCTGAATGCAATGCTCCCAGCACTTTGGAAATTTATTTTTATTATTTAATTTAGATTTGATCTGGCGACTGCCTACGAGGTCAAATGTCACAGTCATCACCTTACAGCATAATGCTAGGTTACATTCTAAAAAAATATATGTAGAGGAGCAAAAAAAAAGAAAACAAGAAGCAAACAAGCATGAATTGGAAGCGACCAAAACCATCGCATCATTAGGGGTTAGGTCTATGGGAACAGCCGCAACGCAGTACTCCCAAAAAAGACAGAACACAATACTCCCGGCGCTGTAGAAGCTTTGGGAGCAAAGGCATCACGATAAATGGTCAAAGGTGGTACCATCCAGGGTGACATCCTGGGCAGAACCAGGATAACCCCCACCCTGAGAGCTAGATTAAGCTCTTGAAGGAGTCTCCTAGCCCTAAACCCAAGGGGCTTAGGGTATGACTGGCATCTCTCGGCAGTAAAGGAACCATCAAGATCAGCTGCAGATGCAGTGAGAGCTGTTTGCGACTGAGGGAGGTGCCAGGCTAGCGCATACAGGTGAATAATGAATGCACTGTGCAGAGCGAGTGGCTTCTCCCCAGTATCAACAAGTAGTCTCTCAATGGGTGACATGGAGAGGTCGCCAGTCAACAGACGGAGGCTGGTGTGGTGGATTGAGTCCACCTTCACAAAAAAACACTAGGCTGAGGATGCATAAAACTCACATCCATTTTCAAGCTTCAAAAAATCGATAGAAAAGTAAGGCAGTAACTATCACCTGCCTGAGGTGCTGAATGTCACAAAACAAAGACAGTCCATAGTACGGGTACAAGAGACCCTAAGGCTGTGAATATGAGCCTTCCAGGTTAGGCATTGGTCCAAAACAAGACCAAGGAAACGGTGCAAATCCACCAGTTATATGCTTGTTGGAGTCGACGCTCCAGAGTTGCCATCTAGGCCAGACCAAAAGAGGTTGGAAGATCATCCATACAGAGCATAGCAAGAACATCTTCCAGCAAAACCATGGTGATACCATTGATGCTCAGGGCAAAGAGTGCGACAGTTAGGCCATTTCCCTGTGGGACACTCTCTTCCTGCTTAATTGGGTTAGAGAGGGCTACCCCCCCCCCCCTCCCACACACATACACACATATGTGGAATTGACGATAATCGCAAAAATTCAGAAATAAAGATTGGGAGGTGGCCACTTGACACCATCATAACACCATACAGTATCATAGGCCTTCACCAGATAAAAAAGGGGGGGGGGACATAGTGCTGCCTATGAAGGAAGGACTCGCAGATGGCATTTTTGAGACTGGTCAGAGTATCAAACATAGAGTTGAACTTACGGAAGAGAGGTGGCCACCACTGTCCAGGAAAAAGGCTTATCAATATTTACCAATATCTCTATCAACTTAGACACACAGGAGGTTAGAGCGATTGGGTGGATACCAGCCGGGGTAGAGTGACCTCTCCCCGGTTTGCGAAAAGCGAGCATGGCTTCCGAAGGCAAAGGTCATGCCTGACAAACTTTGTGGAATTCTTCCACTTCGTTTTCAGTGAGCACGATCGGGACAAGGTGGTGGATGTGGTCTACCTAGACTTTCAGAAAGCCTTTGATAAGGCTTTTCACACTGAGTGAGAACAGAACGCGCAATCACGGCTTCAAACTTGAACTGAAGCGTTACAACCGCAATCTGTGTGGAAACTTTTTCACCTACAGTATCTGCGGAAGTGGAATGCACTTCCAGTGGAAGTTGTCAACAGTGAATCTGTTGACCAGTTCTAGTCAAGACTAGACAAAGTCTTGAAAAGTGGCCGTTTAGGGACGCAAAACAATTGAGCGGCCATGTGCCCGCTCGATTGCTAGTCCAAAGGTACCCTCTTTGAATGGACTGTAAGGTCTCCTAGGGTACTTACTTTCCTTGTTACTCCTTGATACCTTCTACCCAGATTCTGTTGGAACAAATCCAACAGAAAGGCCATGCCTCACTCACCTAGGTGTTGAAGCATGGCATACAGGACACAAATGCCTTCACACGGTAGTGATACCAACTGGCACGCAGTCTCAGGGAGCTGTGACAGTCAAAAGTGATGAAATGTAGGGCTACCTAGGTCCCAAGGCCCATCATTTCCTCATCACATGCTCGATCTTGATGACTTCATGGTCAGCCAGCTCTAAAGTGATGTCTTATAAGTGATGTCACGGTAGAGTGCACTGTCGCCCTCAAAGGAAAGTCATTGAGTTTCCGAAGAGCACTAATCAGGTTCCCATGCATTTGCAAGAATGTTCCGCCGAGAAATGGGTCACCTTCGGCTCACTATGAGTCAAACTAGCTAATACTCTATTCTGATGGAGCATATGGACTTTGGCAACATGCTGCCACCTGTGCAGCCAATAACCATTAAGTGTTTGAAGCCAGAAGGCTTAAAAATGCCATCTATTCTCAGAATGAAGGCCCCGATGTAAGCGAGGGCTCAGTGTACTTGTGACTTTGGTCTTGATCTAGGCCTCACCGCTCGATGTGCCGATCTTGACCTGGTCGCTTTCCAAAGCAACAGCAGACCCATCCTTCCCTGTATCTCCTGTGAAAGGAGAGGAATCCCTTGAATTCTTTGACTTCCTCCTGCCTTTCTTCTTCTTTGGAGAGGAGAAGTGAGTGAACCGACTTCTCTTCACCCCCAGAAGGTAAGTACTCAAGAGGAGGAGAGGCCTCTTAAAGCCAATGTTCACATTGGTGAGTGGCAAAATGCCGCTCTCTGTCCTTATCCAAGCTAAAGGAAGAAAAGGACACTTCTGCTTGGAAATTAATTATGATTTAATATGAATAAAATTTACAACACCAATGGAAGACCCTTCAATACTGCGGTGTTGGACCAGCAAACTGACTTCCATCGGAGGAGAAAGGGGGGTCAAGCACACTGAGCCCCCTACAGACTTAATATGCAAGACTGCAGGACAGTAAGGGACACAGCCCAATGTGCCTCGATAACCCTTGGCCCCCCTAATGAGCTTGACCCTATTGAGCCACTCAAAACGGCAAAGGGCGATTCTGGGTCACATGCATGCTTTCTTAGCAGTTCTTTGTGAATGGAAGGAGACTGCTAGTGGTGCTGAGATGGAGTCGTCCAAAGCTGATGCCAAGGAAAGGGATAAGGGAAAAGCTACCTCATCTATAGAGATAGGAAATGGGTAAACCTCCTCTCCGCTAGATGAAGGTTGAGTGTCCTATAAGAAGTAAAGGAGGTGGGCACCTCCTTTTCTGAGGTGGAGCTGCCCGAAGGTGGCTTCAAAGATGGCAAAGGAGATGTCTTTTTGCTGCATGGGGATGATTAGAGGGGATCCTGTCCACTGGTTGAAGGGGTGTCTCATTTTTCCTCATCATACCCTACAGCTAGGGTCAGCGAGGCCACTCTTGGAGGCAGATCTCGATGCGCCTGTGATTGCCACTATTTTGCTCTGTTGTATACATGATAGCAAACAAATAAACAAAGACACATGGAAAGTAGATACTATGACTTCCCAATGCTTTAAAGGGTTAAAATAAAAGTCTCTATAGGATCAGAAAATTCCAGAATGTGATCATTTACACATACTTGGGCCACAGGTTCAAGATAAAATGGGCTTTGACAACCCGGCCACCATTCAGGAGAATTTCTTCTTGAGCTTTGAATAAGAAAGAATGGTGCCAACATAGTATCCCCCCCCCCTTATACATATGTGTATTGGAAGGCAGTGAGCAAAGTTGCGGCCCACCACATCCCATCTCAAATACTTCCCTTAAGGAGCGGGCTTTCAGCCCTTGCGGGAGGTCAAGAGCTCACAATATACATTGCTACATAAATAAGGACTGGCTCCAGAACCTCTGTGGATAGAAGAGCAAGTTCGGAAGGGGGTAGGTAGGTATATAATGAAGATAATTGAGATAGGCAGGTCCACTAACGAGTAAGGTGAGTGATCCCCTATTATTATCATACCCGTTTGCTAGGTTATCTCGGGATGGCGTGAAATCCAGCCAGGCACCATGTTAATTGAAACAAACATGGCACCAAGAGGGATTGCACAACCTCCAGGGTTGAGTGGATAGTGTAAAGAAAAAGGAATGCCGAGAGGGAAAGAGGAGGAAACTCACCAACAACTTACCGTGCCCCCTTTAGAGTTCTTTCTCTTCATTTGCACTCACAATTTGCACTCTGCCCACGTAAGAACAGTTTTCCGGGTACCAAGTGCAAGTAGACGAAATGTTTAGGAAAGAGTCATAGAAAAAATAAAATAAAAGAGCAGCACTGAGAGGGAAAAGCATGCCAACAACTTCCCCATGCCCCATCAGAGTTCACATCAACCCAGTAACGAGACTTCCCTAATTTGCACTCAGGCTGAGAGGATTTGCACCACCTCCAGGTACCAAGTGTAACAGGCTACAGGGGTACTCCCCAGTGCAGAGTCAACAACTCAGCACACCCCTTACCTAATATCCCCCTTCGCCATCGAGCTTTTGGCCCTCGCACCAGGTAGTGATCTCATGGTACATCGTGCCTCTTGGCTTGGTTATGGTGAGACTGAAAGTAAGAGAGAAATTTGGAAAGGGGTAGACTAGGAGATGTAATAAAGAAGAGTGATAGGCCGGTCCACTAATGAATAGGGTAGGTGATCCTATATTATTATCATACCCTGGAACTGAGTATGTAATCCCCCCAGGTAGCATGTGTAGTGAGCTAAACAGGGTACCTTCCTGCTCCACCTTAATCCTAGAAAGAAAGAGTAAAGATGGAATAATCATAGAGATTGGGTGCATGGTGGAAGAGGGGAAATACACAAACTTCCCCAGGCTCTATCAAACAGTTAAAGTCAAACCAATGAGCCTGGTCATTCCTATCCGCACTCAGGCCTCTCTTCCAGATAACAGGTGTAAGTCTATACACAAAGTACACCCCTGCAGGGAGGGGTGGTAGCCACAAGGCAGAACCCGTAGTAGACTTCCTAATGGGCATGGTGATTACTGTGGTCATAGGCCTGGAGGCTTCAGAACAGAGGGTGCTTTTTAAACTTGATAGGTGTAGGAAGTCCCAGGTGGGACAGAACCAATTCCTTAACCTCTATAAATAAGATTTGGTCCAAACCCTGAACAGCCAGGTTCTGTTTGAGAAAGTACCAATCACATTGCTAATGGAAAGCAGCATCTGCTCACCACACTTCATCTTACAGAATAGAAATTAATCATGTTGAGCTTGTAAGAGCAGAGATTTTGAATGGACCTTGGCAACCCAACCCACCCTATACAGTCCCTTTGCGCTTTAATCCATAAAGTATGAGGCCACGGTAGCAGTACAGATGCGCATTGGAACATTGGAAGCAGTGAAGAGAGTCGGAAGCCCAGCACAGTCCACACTTTTCAGCTGTCACAAGTAGGAACCTGATGTTGTAAAATGCCATTCAGTCAGGATCTGGTAATAGGCTGAAAGTGCACCGAGCCACCAGAACCTTTCTTGATAGTAAGAGGAAAAGTTGCGAAAAGGTGGACTAGAGTATGTAATAAAAAGGAATAGGGATAGGCAGGTCCACAACATGGCAGGGTGGGTGATCACCAATTAATATATCCCAGCAGTTGCAGAGGATTGTTAGCCCCAGCTACATCATTCACCCCCTTGTGGGTCGGAAGTCCATAAGGGCAGATCTGAGGGAAAAAGTGGCAAATATAGACAAGATCGAAAACACAAAGGAGAAATGAAGCCAAAGATCCTACAAATTGTGCAGCTAGAATGGTGCAAAATTGTAGGCACTCAGGCCAGGACATGGGGCCGATCCTCCTGCTACACCTGCTATCAGGTGTAGCAGTATACCAAGGAACCACTTGAGGCCAGCATGCTTGAAGGAAGATGCCTGGCAGCCTCTTAATGAGCAGCCACAATGTCTTCCAGGAGGCTCCACACTTTCCTTTGGCTCATTCTTTTTTTCAGTTACAATGAACCAATCCCCAGCATAAACCAGCACCAAAATAACGAAGGACCCAGATCCAGCCTATTCTGGTAGATCAGGAGGACTGGGTTGCGTCAACTCTGCAGCTTGGCTGTGTGAATTCCATCTGTCTTCATAAGAAGAGGAAGGAAATAATGGAGTTTTTAAAAAAAGTGTGGATAAGGACCTGGATTTTTTATTTTATTTTTTTTTTTTTAAATTAAAGGGCTATCTGGCGACTGCCGACTTAGGCATAAGTCGCCGTAAACAAACAGCCTAGTTCTAGGCTACTTAAAAAAAATGAACAGGATTTTTTTTTTTTTTTTAATTAAGGGGCTATCTGGCGACTGCCGACTTAGGCATTAGTCGCCGTAAACAAACAGCCTAGTTCTAGGCTACTTTAAAAATTAAACAGGAAACAATAAAAAGAGATAACAATAACAAAAATGAACAGGAAACAACAATAACTAAATAACATTAACAATAACAAAACAATAACATAAACAACAACAACAACAATTGAACCTGGTTAAATGAAAGGGAGAAGGCCGGCCTCCCCCAAAAAGTCAACAAGTCCACCAGTCAAAGTGCACGCACTCGTCCCGAGTACAAGGGACAGGCGGTAGCGACCCCGCCCATCCCGGTACCGGGACAGGTGTCGTGCGCGAAGATCACCCAGACTGGGACATTCGACAAAAATGTGCCTAACAGTCTGGGGGACGACGCAGTCGTTGCAATAGGGCGCAGGCGAGCGCTCCATCAAATAGCGATGCGTCACACGAGTGTGCCCGATTCGGAGACGACAGAAAGCAACCTGAAGCCGCCACGGCATTGGGGGATAGGTCCATGGGAACAGTCGCGGCGCAATGGCACGCAACTTTAAGTTCCCTTCGACCGTTTCCCATCTTCTTTGCCAAGCAGTCCGAAGAGCTGCCCGTATTCCTGCCATGTAGTCGGTGTGAGGAAGAGCGAAACGCTGGTCCGGTCGCAGAGTCCTCGCGGACTCTTTGGCGCCCTCATTCCTCGTAATTCCTACATGTCCAGGAACCCAGCAGAAGATAATCTCGACATCTGCCCGGATCGCCAAAACCGTGGCGTCACGGATTTCGCGAACCCAGGGATGAGGAAATTCCAATGCCCCGAGAGCACTCAGGGCGCTTTGTGAGTCGCTATAGATCACAATCCGGTCTCCGAACCGGGCACGTCGCGTAATCTCCCGTACCGAGCGGTGTATTGCCACCAGCTCGGCCGTGAAGACAGACGCAGCGCCTGGTAGAGCCCCGCTGACTTCAAACAGAGGGGATACGGCGTGGAAGCCGACCCCCTCTTGGGACTTGGAGCCATCCGTATACACTGGCAAGGTACCAGCGTGACACGATGTGTGCTCCAAAAAGGTCGAACGCAATACTCCCGGCGCAGTACAAGCTATGGGAGCAGGGGCGTGGCGACAAATAGCCAAATGTGGTACCCTCCAGGGTAGAGTCGTGGGCAGAACCAGGGGCGCCACCGGCCCGAGAGCTATATCTAGCTCTCGAAGGAGTTTCCTGGCCTTAAACCCAAAGAGCTTAGGGTATGACTGGCGTCTCTCGGCGGCATAGGCACCATCGAGATCAGCTGCGGATGCAGTGAGAGCTGTTGACGACTGAGGGAGGGGCTGGGCTCGCGCGTACAGGCGAGTGATGCACTGCACGCGGCGCAGAGCGAGTGGCATCTCCCCAGCATCGACCAACAGGCTCTCAATGGGGGAAGTGCGGAAGGCACCGGTCGCAAGGCGAAGGCCGGCGTGGTGGATCGAGTCCACCTTCCGCCATAAACGCTCGGCTGCGGATGCATAAAACTCGTATCCGTAGTCGAGCTTCGAGCGAACAAAGGATCGATAAAAAAGTAAGGCAGTAGCCCTATCAGCACCCCAAGCGCTGAACGTCACGGAACGGAGAATATCCATGGCGCGGGTACAAGAGACCCTAAGGCTGCGAATATGAGCCTCCCAGGTGAGGTGTCGGTCGAATACAAGACCAAGGAAACGGTGCGACTCAACCACATCCAGGCGCACCCCATTAAGAAACAAATCTGGGTCGGGGTGAAGCCGTGGATGGCGGATGAAGTGCACCACCTTAGTCTTGTCCAAAGAAAACCGAAACCTGTGCGCTTCGGCATAGCGAGAGACGCGGTTCAATGCCTGTTGGAGTCGACGCTCCAAAGTTGGCATCTGGGCCGCGCCAAGAGATCGAAAGGTCGTCCACGTAGAGCGTAGCGAGAACATCTTCCGGCAGCACCGAGGTGATGCCGTTGATGCTAAGGGCAAAGAGTGTGACACTGAGGACATTTTCCTGCGGGACACCCTCTTCCTGCTCCTTTGGGCCGGAGAGGGCTCCCCCCCACTCCGTACGCGGAATCGACGATCTCGCAAAAATTCAGATATAAAGACTGGGAGGCGTCCCCTCGCCCCCATCGTGTGGAGAGTCTCCATGATACCGTATCGCCATGCGGTATCATAGGCCTTCTCCAGATCAAAAAACACCGTGGCGTAGTGCTGTCTATGAAGGAAAGCCTCGCAGATAACATTTTCCAGTCGGAGCAGAGCATCTGACGTGGAGTGGAACTTACGGAAGCCGCACTGTGCAGAAGACAGATGGCCTCCGCTGTCCAGGAAATAGGCTAATCTAACATTTACCAATTTCTCCATCAACTTGCAAACGCAAGAGGTTAGAGAGATTGGGCGGAAACCGGTCGGAGTAGAGTGATCTCTCCCCGGCTTGCGAAAGGCGAGCACAGTAGCGATTCGCCAGGAGTCTGGGAGAAGACCTTCCACCCAGATCCTGTTGAACAAATCTAACAGAAATGCCATGCCTCGCTCACCCAGGTGTCGAAGCATGGCGTACGGGACATCGTCCGGACCATGGGCGGTGTTCGCGCACGAAGCGAGAGCGGAACGCAACTCACTCACAGTAAACTTGTCGTTGAAGGGTTCTCCGCCTCTGGGTTCGCGGCCTTCCGCGACATCACGACGTGCATTGAATGCTGGCGGAGCAGCATCACGGCTAGAGAATGCGGAAAAAGCGGTCGCTAAGGATTCCGCCACGGATGTAAGGACCTGGAAGATATCACTAGCATCTCTTAGGGATGACTGAGGCCAGTACAGTTAAAACACCATTGAAACCTTCCTCATGAGGCTGAGAGGACACATGGTCCTCCAAATGTTAACTCACGCTACACCTGACAACCCAGGAAAAGAGTTGAGAGATTGTTTAAAAAAAAGTGCAAATGGGGTCCGTAAAAGTGAGCACAAGTTTCTTTCTCTAGGCAATTATTTTAGTAACAAAGTTACCACCATCTTCCTTATGGGTAATGGGGCCAGAGGGAACAAGGTCATCCAAATGCCAAGTGTGTTATGGAAGGCATGACACTTGTGATGCCAGGTAAAGTCTACATAGAGCAG